>LVCA01004834.1:14511-36915 GCA_004801955.1 Calotropis procera
TACAATCAACTTACAATTTATGTGCTTCAAATCAACTTAGCATGTTTATATATTTCCTTTTGAATGAACTTATATACAATTTTATACTTAATCTAAATCACAATTTGCAATCACGAAACTCTGATTTTATATTTAACCTTTTAAGTTTAAACAAATTACTTTTTTCCTCTTTTTTTTTTTGCTTAAAAAAAAAAAAAAAACCACGTGCAAAGCCCATTACATTTTCTAGTTTAGTAATTAAAAGCAGAAGCCGTTGAGATATTACTCTTAGGACTAAGCACTGATGGGAAGCTCTTTAACGAAACCCCTCTCTTCCCAAATAGAAACAGAAATAATGTTAAAAAGTATTACATCCTGTACATCTTTTTCTTAGATATAGCTAATGTTATTAAGCTGTAGTCTACATACAACTAACCCATCAATAGGAAAAAGAAAAGTTATCTTACAAGTGGAACAAAGCACAGATGTCTACAACTCAGGCTACTCATGGGCCATTGTTAAGAACCACTATCTCCTTGCCATCTATGGACCCAAGAAATTGCAGTAGAGTGGTAGAATCACTCTATATGTTACTGGTACATCAACTCATGTTGCTATGTCACAGAGCTGCCAGAGCGCCATTGTGAACCTTGATTCCTCAATCCTTGAAGATCACAGATTTAGTAAGTGTTAGGAGGCAGCTCACGAACACCACACTCATCGGTCTTTTGGAAATAAACACCACCTGGGAAATCCATCCATTTTGAAGTTCATCAAAGTTAACGTTTTTTTGATCTTCGTCTTTTCCCTAGAAGTTTGAGCATGTTGTCCGTTACATCAGGTGGTGAACTATCATCTTCATCACAATTCTTATCGGAGGTGTGAGTCAACCAGGCCAAAGCCTCTACAGCAGCATCCTTCTCTGCAAGTGTTTTATTTCTCTTTGGTTTTCCTACAAATTGCATTCCCTTGAATTCTACTAATGCTCTAAATTCATTCGTCTTAAGATGCTTGGTTTTATATTTAGGAGGCGAGTGGCCAGCCCTCATCAGGAGAGTTTGTAGCAGGCTCTTAGGGTTTGTCCCATCTCTAGTAAATCTATCAGTGTCAGCAGATTCTTTAGGTCGCTTGTTTTCTCGACCAAATACAAACCTTCCTTCACACTGATCACCCGAAACCAATTCTTGGACTGCAAGCATGAGGTACTTGCCTTCTCTGTGGATATCTAAATTAGGATCTTTGAGCTGCATTTATGGAATGAGAATACCAACATAAGTGGAAGTAAACATCAGTAACTGCAAATTATTGACTCAGAAAATAAATTAATCAAACTGTGCTTGGGCTCAAGTTATCAAATCCAACTACAATGACAAATCACAATCTAGTAAAAGATATCAAACAACAAACCAGAAAGCAGTTCACAAAATATATCCCCATCAGTAAATAATAAACCCGATCTCAAATATTCCAGCCACAACAAAACTAATTGGAAGCAATAATCTTACCTGATCCAGAATAAAGGGTATCAATTTTTTATTTAAATCAGGAAATTGAAGATGAGTTCATTCAAGTACGAGCACTGAGGTCAATGGATTAGCTTACAGCTGACAACTTAACATTTGAGACAACAACCCAATCCAGAAATGGCTTTGACTTCACATGGAAATTTGGACTATTTAATCGCTCTGTATTTGTCACAATTACCCTTCATGAACTATATTCTAAGCCTCACGAGGAAGGAATGTTCTGCAATAACTTCATTACATTAGGATAATCCTCCAACATTAACAATATGTTTGGTTGGAATGGAACATGACAGAATAGAAGGGTAAAAGAATGTGGATGCAAATGACATTTACACAATTTGGTAGGAGAGGATTTCGCTAAGTAAACAGAAGGGAGTACCATCCTCATCCACTTTAGAATTTCCTCCCCTCCTAAATTGGAGGATTTAGAGAGGTAAATAATTGAAGATCAGTATTGACAACATAAACTTGATTTCTAGTATTAAGATTTTTGATAAAATAGAAGATAAGTAATAAATATTATTATTTCCCCCGGCAGAATAAAGCTGCATCTCTCCCTGTGTCTTCCCATAACCCTCCCCCTTGTGTGTTTACTGTAGAAAAACACAATATCATCATGGAACATTTCCAAAATAAGAATGAAGATATTCACTCTAGAACAAATGAGACAGTTAGGAAATATTCAAAATTACGCACATGTCAAACATATTGTTTTCAGAGTCCCAAAATTTAAAAGTGGACATTTGAATTGTATTTATATTAAAAGCACCGTTCAAAATACTTGATTGGATCTAAAAAAATTACCCTCTTGGTGAAAATCATTACATAATTGAGCATTTTATTTAAGCCTCAGTGGGGAGAACATATGACGACATGGTCTTTAATGCATGAGGAAAAAAAGGTGGAAAAATCAATCTAGAGAAAAATTAGCATTGCATTATGAGTAACGCTGACATATAAATTGAAACATGGGAAGTGTCAGCCTTTTAAGAAGTGTAGCAAGGAGTGCCATGAAAAAATGCTAATCAAGTAAAACTCCCAAATGCCTGGTTGTTCTTAATCACAATCAAGCGACAATTATTAAGTTTAGTGTAGAAAGCCACACAAGTAATGGGGGGGTGGCTTTTGACGAGATATGAAAATGTGTAGCATTAGCTTCCCCAAAAGAAATGCTTATAGCTACATAATGGTTTGACTACTGATTTCATAGTCAGCTTATAGATGTATCCTGATTTATAATAAACCCCTTGCAATCTTCTCAAATAAATTCCTCCAGTAAAAACATTATTTTATGTTATTAAAGAAAATTCTTATTTAGACGTATTTGGATCTCTCATCTCATCAGTTCTTTCCTTTTGGAACCATTTTTAGATGTTGCTAGATTCAATATGCAGGTCATAATTTCCTAAAGATATCAATGAACTAACCCACACTTAATCAATTATCTAAAATGAGGCATGAATAGAATGAACATAAGTTTGACTCTGGAAACGGAGCAATGACAATATAAAAGATACCAGGACCAGGAGATTGTTAAAATTCAAATCAAACATGCTATATGATTTAAAAAAATCATTAGCAAGCAAACCCTGCCCCTAGCCTCTGAATTTGATAAGCATAATAGATGTGTACTTCTCATAAAAAAATATAGCAGTTAAAATAAGTACTTAAGTTTCAAGAACCCCATCTATGCTGAATACATAAACAGACTAATTTCAGGATACCATTTCAATATATATAGCAAATAAAAAGAAACAGCAGAGGAAAAAGAAATGTTGTCAACAAATCACCTTCTTCTGCAGAAGTTTTTCAAGCTCTACCTTCAGCTTCAGGTAGCAATCGGCCAAGTTGGGATCCATAAAAAATTCAATATATCCTTCCAACATCTTCATGTGTCCAGCCTAAAACACACACACAGAAAAAAAAAAAAGAAAATATTAATATGATTAATGTAAATTGAATAGTCATCAGATTAGTACTTGGATAAATAATACCATAGCTCCACTGGTCAGTACACCACCAAAAAGGATCAAGGTTGAATCAGATACCCCAGTTGAATCGCGTATGAAAACGGTATTGACCTTCACCTTTTCACCAAAAACCAACCATGGATACGGTATTGTTTGATAGCGAGCATTCACAGAATTCTGAAGGGAGAGGACATTTACAACAGCGATAGCTAGGTAAGTAAAATGAGTATGTTGATCCTTCAGAAAATAATAACAAAACAAGGATCATATCGAAAAAGAACTACTGAATTTTTCAGTGTACATGGATAGTCAGTTTATAAGAAAGAACAAATTACATTTAAATTTTGGTAAAAAATTCAAACATATATAATTTTAAATTTGAGCCTTCGATTTTAAAACTTTTTAAACAGTTAAAAAGTCAAGTCCTCAAAAATTTTGTTTTTAAATAAGCTAAAATGTTGGTCAAATTCAATGTATATATATTTGCAGATAAAAAAGTACACGCAAATAGAGCCTTTTAAATCATCTAAATTTAATTTTCATGGAATGGGTAAATTGCATGAAAAGACAATGGATAACACTGGCATAACATATGACATGGCAGTGCCAACCATAGAACAGTTCTATAGAAATCAGAAAGCTGCTCTTCAAACCCACGCCAAGTGGAGTTGATAAAAGCTAAAACAGAAACAATTATCTCAAAATAGAAATCCAACAAACTAAAACTCAAATGCCCCTATTTACACCAACAGAACATAAAGTGAAAAACAGCAATTATAATCAGAAACAAAAGATACGCTTTTCCTTGCAATGTTGTGGTTTATTGAGATAAATTTCCATAAAACCTCCAGTTAATATTCTTAAATCTATTTTCTGTATCTTATTAAAATTTAAAAGGAAAGGGAATTATGTTAGTTTATAATATATTATTTATATATGTTTCCATTTGTGTCCTTGGTGCCAATCTGACAGAATTTCTGATTTTTACTCTAAACTAAAAACAATAGCTCTGTATTCTTGTCTGACCAATTAGAGATTTTCTAATTTTTAATTAATTCAGAAAACATCAAAAAATGAAAACAAAGAGAACAAAAACTCTCCATTGTCCAAAAAACATATAAGTATGACAAAATCAAAAAATCCAATGTCAAGGAAATTCAGGTACTGAACAAATAATCAAGATTATGAAGTATAGCTCTTTGATACATACCGCGTAGAGTAAGACCTGGCCATCATCCATTGTTTTGAATGACATTGATGTCTCCCGGTGCTGAAAATTATGAGTACAAAACTAACACATTGGTTTCAAGAAAACAATAGGCAAGAGGAAATACATTAGGACAGAATTATCTAACCACTACTGAAGCAACTCCAGGAAAGAGGCCAGAGCATATAACTGCACGAACTAATGGCTGATTGTGACTTAATCTATTGTTTATTGTAGCATCATCATCCAACAATCCAGCTTCTTTTAAAATAAAGGTAAACTGCTTCCTGAGAGAATGGATGGCTTGCAGAGTTTGAGAAGAGAGAAAGTTCCTCCAACAGTATTCATATGCAGATCCCTCTCTGTCTGCATCCTTCCATCCTTCATATGCACGCACAAGGGCCATGTGATCACTGTAGTCCTTTGCTGAGAATCTAGATTTAGCTGTCCCAGCCAACTGGATATGAATAGATTTGTTAAGAATTAATCACCAGATTGGTGAGTGTAGTTCATACATTTAACAAGTAAGAAAGTAGGAGGTTTTTAAATGCAACTATTGCGAAATGAAGAAAATGACACTACTTACCAAAATGATAGAGTATAGATGTTCTATGATACTAAATTGAATTTCGTTTAAGCAAGACAAAATGAGACAAATTTAACAAACCATGAGATTGTGCCCTAAGTCAAGAAGAGAAATCACCCAAATTAGGTCCTATTACAAGTCGTAGATCGTAAAAGATGCTTTCTAAAAGACCAAACTCGTACATTAGCAAACCATGTGATTAGTTAACTAAAAGCTGGGTAACTCAAAAAGCATTTGGTCAGGTGCATCATCAACCCTTGTTGTACACCTTCTATGAACCATTCTAATTGACTTTGTTCAGACTTTCTTTGCTTCAATCTTAAGCGCCTGCACTATAATCAGTTTAGCATAGTTGACCCTACATCAATGTTCTAAATATGCTACTTTCAGCATTCAGCTTTATGATGGACATCAAAATTTATCATTGCCATATCAGAAAAAATGCCCTAAACATACGCCTGTGTATGGATTTCCTAGTGGAAATAAAAAGTACTCAATTATGCGACTGGAATAGAAATTAATATCCTAGGAAGAGAAGAAAAACTATGATGAGCCAAGAAGGTCCAAAAGGGTGCCAATATGAATTTCAAAGTACCTTGATTGATGTATGGGATGCACAAGGCTTGATCCAATTGTTGGAGTAACATCACCAGCTTGTTTCATGATTGGTCAAAGAATTTATTACTATTAGGGAATGTTTTCCCATTACAGATGCAATTTGTTGCTTTATTGGGTAGTCTCATACTTCTTAGACATCTTCTGTAGTTAATTCCTTCTTCCATTTAAATTCCTTTGATAAGGCAACCTTATTTCCATAAAAATTACTGCAGTTGACTCTCGCAAAATATCATAGGGCTTTAGGAAATAAAATATGAAATGAGGGATAAACAAGCATATCAACATTTTATACAAAATTAGAGGGCTCCAGAACTGCCTAGGATAAATTGAAGTCCAAGAATCTTATATGATGTGAAACAAAATCTAATAAAATGATAATGAAACAATCACAGGATGTTATACAAAATGCAATCAACAACATTGTACCCCCTTCCCCCCACATTCCCGCCCAACCCCACAAAAAAAAAAAATTAAAAATTTAGTTACTTGTCATATTATAGATGGTCAAACCTAAAAAAAGTGAATGAGATTGTTTTCAAATGTAAATGTGTCATGCCCTAATCAATTACATGGAAATCTCTATCACTATGCCAAAATAGATATATAATACAGACAACAGGTACTTAGACTAATTTTTAAAATACCATATTTTTTATACTTGTATCATGAAACTCATGTGAGATTTAGTTATCATATGCATCCCTTTGAGGCCTAATATTCCGGTATAATCAATTGGAGACAAGATATAAAACTTAGCTCCAATGACCTGGGTTATATATCTCCTTGTTACCAAGTGCCATGCCTCAATCCGCGAATGAGGGAGGCCACACTCCCAATGTGGGATATTGTATAAAAACATTTATCCAATATTAGAACATATAGTGAGCCTTGGTATGAAACCATGTATCCAGTTTGAACTGTACATATGTGATTAGAGTAATCTCTAGAAATCTCAATGTCAATTTGAGATATCTAATTTGATACAGTAAAGACGATTGTCAATGTGCCAAGCACATAGTTGTAATATGCACTTGGAGGCCAAGACATGATAAAATGTGTAGCCATGGAAATTAATGTTCAAATATAAGAGAAAGGAAATTAAAAATATGAAATAAATACATGTTTATTGAAGGGGAGACAAAATTATTGTTAATTTAGTTGATAATAGTCATGCTAGGGAATCTTGTAAGATGTTCATAACCAGCAATTACTAGTGTACTGCAGTCATTTGTATCTCTAATGTGGTCAACTAAACTCAAATTTAGAAAATCTCTCCTTTTCCTTGTAATTTATTTGTCAATAAGTTGATACTTGTTACCACAGAAATTGAAAATTAACTACATCAAAAATTCATTTCTTGATGCTTTCCTCCAGCTAACCTTTAGAGACTACACAGAATATATCATGCCCAAAAGTACGAGATTGTCATTTTAGCCTACTAAAGAACATTATGAATAAAATTCACATAATCAAAATTAAAGAAACAATATAGAATTTCTTCTTAAAATGCAAGCATTAGAACCAAGAAGTGATTTATCAGCAAATTACTCACATCCTTTTTATCTTGAGGCAAAAGAAAAGGATCCCTCACACTCAGGCCAGCCACAATAGTCAAGACAGGATCAAAGCAGCGGAAAATAGCACCCATTATCAGCATTTTCCCTAGCTTGGGATCCACAGGGAGCACAGACAAAAACTTCCCTGATTAAGAAAATACATAAATAAGATAAAGTAATTAAATAATAAGAATATCCTATGCCCAACAACCAACCCCAACCCCAACCCACAACCAAAAATTTCTGATCAATAAAATAAGAGACTGGAGTAGATAATTCACCTAAATGTGTGAGATTCTCATTTTCATCCAAGGCCCCAATCATTTTCAAGAATTCAACAGCATTTTGAACCTGCAACATATTGAAGCATTGTACTTCAGGAAATTGTGATAGACCACCAAACTTAATGTACCAGATAGCCGCATAAATCATCAAATTCCAAGCTCTACATCCTAAATCTCCACCACATAATTTACTAAAGGTTGACATACATTTCCATTATCTATTTCCAAAAAGTCCCTTCTCCCTCTCTGCTCCCCACCCCCCGAAATGACCTAAAACTAGATATTGGGTGGTGTATATAGTTTATAACTAGAAAGAACTGGAAAACCTCATAATGTACAACTAAAACAATGCTACAAGATCAGACAAAGAAAATAGTAAATACTCACAGCTAGTGGTTCAGGAGGCTGCAAAGCAGATGATAGGAACTCTCCAATGCTTCTAACTTCCAAAGATTTTATTTGAAGGCAGAGAGAATTCAGAGGCGTCCTCAACAGTTCAGGAAGTTGGAAGTCAGAAAATGCTTCAAAAACACATCTGGGATACAGGTGGTAACATTCACCTGGCTGCACACGGCCAGCTCTACCCCTTCTCTGCAACCAAGAAGAAAATGTAGCACTAAACATTAAACATGCATAGGGCTCAAAGTAACAATTGACATGTGCTTTTCCATTTTAAAATAATATCTACAAAGGAGGTATATCCTGATGAAAGAAATTAATAAGCATCAAATGAAAGGAAGATAAAGTTTTGCACAAAGAAACATATGCCCTTTACAATCCCAGATGAGTGCTTTTTTTTTCGTCTCACATTACCATGCACTTTCATACTTTACCATATCATTTATTACACCATTAAACTATCGAAGGAATTAGTTCTTCAAAGTGTCCAGTTCCAGTGTAGGGCAATTAATTCATTTCCAGCTGTAAAAGATGCTACTCAACAGGGTTCTTTAATCCATATGCCAGAGAATAACTATCTAAAAATTCTGACATGCATATATATATATATATATATTTTAATATGGCACCAATTTACAGAGAAAAGGAAAAAATTTTAATAAAAAGAAAGAAGATTTATTTTACCCTAACAGAAAAATACTACAACACACTTGAAAATAACTATTAGAAGACAAGTAACTAAAGCAAAAGACCAAAAAGTATAAATTAACTCACTTGTCGGGCAGATGCTTGTGATATCCACGAAGGTAGCAAACAAGGTGTATTGTTTAATGCATCATAAGTTGTCTCCTTGGCTTTCCCACAATCAACCACAAAAACTATGTCATTGATTGTAATACTAGCTTCCGCCATATTAGTAGCAAGTACAATTTTACGAATATTTGGTGGTGGCCTCTCAAATATGAGTTTCTGTTGAAGACAACAACTAAAGCCCATATAACTTTAATGTTTAAAAAAAAAAAGGGTCAACGAATAAGAGAATTGCATATTTGGTAGAATAGGAATACATGGATTTTAGAAAACCAAATCACATTGTCAACTGATATAATCCATATAAACAAGCGTACATCAATGGCAACCACATGGTTTTGAGGCATTCCAAGGCATTACCAAAAAGAAATGGAAAGATAAGTTACAGCATGAATGCTGATATTAGACTCTCTTGCTATTGTAATAGTGGATGAATTAGAGAAATAAAAATGCAAAATAAAACTTTCTGGGAATTAGTTCCCCAAAAATGAGTTACTCTAGAATATGACACGAAGATCTACAAAAGACCCAAACTGCACAAAGCAATCTAGAACCAAAGGAGTTGCAGCAAATGACACAGCAATTAAATTAAGTATTCAACTTAGTGAAAAACAATGCATTCATAATGACTTCAAAAATAGCATTTTTTGAATAGATTATTGGTACTAAGGGAGTAATTATTAAGCATATTGGGTCCATTTGGAGACTAACTATTTTGCGAAAAAACAATGCAATACAAAGAATGAAAATTACAATTTCAAAGAGCTGAATGCAGTATTCATATAATAAGATTTCTTGTCCTTCATTAAAATAGTTCATAAAAGAAACTAGGTAATCCTAGGATCCAAAATCAGTCATCTTAAGTTTTAAACTATCAGAAAGCCATATTATATTTATAGAAAATGGACCAGATATTAAAGAACAATCAAGAAAGGAAGATTGTCTCAGAACGTTTATATTCAAAAACTAACTTATTTCCAGTGGAAGTTGCTTCCATGTCCAAGAGAAGTCTAAACTCCTGGAAGCCAATATATAGAAAGAGAAGACAGAAAATGAAAGCGATGCAGGACAGAATTAATAGTAGAATTTTAGAACTGTAATTATGTCTTTTCAGTAATTTTTAATTATTTTCTCGTATGTTTTAGGTTCACAGAAGTCTTTTAGACTCGTTTTAGGATTTAGTTATTCATTTAAGTTTTATTTAGGTTTAGGGTTCAAGATTCTATCTAAAGGACAGGTTTTGTTTAGATAGGGAGAAATTTTGTGTACAGTTATATTATATATCATGGCACATAAATTCTCTCCTGCAACCTAGCCAAAGCTAGGCTTCTTTTTTCTACCTTTTCCTGTCAACTATATCACCCTGCACCAAAAAGGGCAAGGGAAAATGTACACATTTTTGCCACTCGGCCTCACAATAACCACATCACATACCACCAGGTAAAAATATTGAAATCTTCTGTCCAAACAAAGTAGCTAATTAGAACAAACAATAAAAAGGTTCCATTTAACTAATGAACCTCTCAATAAGACCAAACTAAATTTCTTCATATTTTCTCAGTTCACAGCTACTGATTGGGAGATCATCAACTTTCAAACCTTCTAGATGAAACAACTTCAAAAACATCAACTGCCTTTTATTCATACCATAAGTCACAGAAGTGGAATTCGATATAGAAAACAAGACATCTTGCCTCGGAAGACACACACCCTTACAAGGTAAATGGATGGAATATTCAGGTTCAAGATTGAAATTCAGACAATAATAAAGACAGATAAAAGTACCAAAATCAAGAGATATTAGATATATGGTGCCAAAGAACTATATGTATTATCATAATAACAATAATGAGATTCACAGGACCAATCATATGTTGAAGACAGTACTTGCGGAAAATTCATTACCTGTTCAGAGGTAGCCATAGAACCATGACAGGTAAGAAGCAATACTCTATTAGGGTCCCCTATTAGGGGATGAGCTTTCAGTTGATCTCTCAAACAACTAATATCCTCCCAACCAGTCATAAAAACTAACACAGCTCCAGGTCGTTCCTTCCTACAGATGTGACATAGAACAGCTTCTATAAGATTGAATCCAATAGAATCAGGGGTCCAACAAGAGAGTGAATCACGCGCTTTAGAACTGTAATTCTCAAAGTTTGAATTATTCAAAGCATCCTGTCAAATTACAAAATGTAGATGAGCTCATAATTTCAAAGGTATGCTTTGGACTCACATATACAAATGAAAGAATGAATCATAATTAGGAAAACCTAAGACAGAAAGAACATAAGCTGAGCTTACAAAGAAGCTTTAATCAGTCTTCTAATTTGAGAGGGTATATAGACTATCCAGCAATTCACAAAAGCATATTAGCATATCTACTCTCACTCTTGGATCTCAGTTAGTTCAAGGATTACATAAAAAGTGATCATGTTATTATAATGTAATTTATCCGTCGTTAGATGACCACTGGTTTACGCTGCTTTTGCTCTTCTTATGTGCTGTTATGAAAAGGCAACAGGTACATCCGAATGACAAAACCTCTCAAACTTTAGGTGCAAGAGGCAAATCACATGCTTAGCCTTGCATCATTATATTCATTGTTAGATCACCAATTCATTTTATGTATGAGAGGAGGAACAACAAGAAAAATGCTAGTGACTCTCCTTCAAAGTGAGCTGCAGTAATTTGTGCTCATTTAATGTCTTTTTATTTTAAGAAAGGTTGATGACTTGGCATGGAGTTAGTTATTTTTCATGTAGTGGGCCATATAAAAAAGATTTTGTGCTGCTCTTTTGTGAGGTCATGCAGAATATATGATGGGTGAAATTATCTTTGCAGTGACTCTAATAGCCTGGGGTCCACTCATGTCATTATGATTCTTTATTTTGCAATACAACTATCCTTGTTTCCTTGATTTCTCCTACTGCTTATCAGTGTGTTCTTGTGGATATTAAGATATAGAACCAGTGTTCCATAGTACACAAGTAAAAGCTCCCTACAGAATGACATACGGAAGAATTCTCTTTTTATTAGCAAGAAGAAAAGACCAAGAAGGCAGCAGATATAGGAGAGAGATAAAAAGCAGGACTGGATCTTGTCACATTGGTAAGAGGAGCAAGAGATAAAAAAGAACAGATGGAGAATGTGGAAAAATTATGTAACATGAATATTTTAAGAAATAGATTATTTTGTGGATAGTTTTCTAATTTTTTTTGTTCCCTAGAACATAATAGGTAATCGCTGATTTGAATCCCTACAATTACGGATTGGCTAGTGATGTATATGCAAGATTAATGTGTATAAATATAAGCCTTGTAATGCATTACATATTAAGAAGAAAATAAATAATTATCTTTCTTATTTTTATATGGTATCAGAGCTCACATGGTTAGGGTTCCTAGAGAAAAATTCGAATTTTCTTCTTCAGCCTTAATTGCCTTCTTTTTTATATTGTCATTTTTTTTTTTTTTTTTTCTTCCAACCTTCATAGTTGGTAAGTTGTCATCCCAGCCTACCCTTAATTGCTGTTCTTTTTTCCCTCAACTTTGCTTCTTGATCTTCTCTTTTGAGTCTGCAACTATTCTTTATTGTTGAACATGTTATTTACAGCCAACACAGCCCAATCTGAAGTATATGAAATCATCCGTACTCATGCGCAAGCGTAGAATGGGATAAAAGGGAGAGGAGTCAAAAGTACAAGGAAAAGCCAATTTAGGGCGTGCTGATGTTGCAATGCAACCACATGAACTTCATGACTTCACCAAGAAGGATATTGAGCAATTGAAATCCGTTCTTGGTAAATCTGGCGAAACATTTAGGTACATGCTCTTTCGTATATTCAAATGAGTCTCAATCATTTGTTGAATCACATGCCTCAGAGAATATATTTACTCACTCATAGATTGTAAATTCAGGAGCAATAGGAATAACATATGTCAAACTAAGCCACTCACTAGCCCTAAAAATGTCCTTCATGTTCACATACAATCCACAAACTTAATTTGTTTAAAAAACTTCACTTACGATTCAAACTGTAATATCATTTTAGTCAAGCTTCATGTATATTTCAGGACAAAAGTTCGAATAGGATGATTGGACATTGCTAGAGAATGGAACAACCTCTATCACCTTAAAGCACCATACTTACTACAATCGTTTTCCTACGAATCTTCTTCATTCAATTAAAAAAAAAGAAAAACTTGGCTACATCACAACCGTTTAGGTTATCCTTCATTTTGATTCATTAAAATTTTGTTTCACACTTGTTTTAGGGTCTTTCTGTTGATAGTTTTCATTGTGAAGTTTGTGAATTTGCCAAATATAACTGTGTATCTTTTTCAATCAACAATAAAAAACCTTTCTATCTTGTTCGTAGTGACATTGGAAAGTTTTCTACTATTCCAAATATTTTTGGGGCATGATGGTTCGTTTCCTTCACTAATGATTGTACATGTGTTACCTGGTTTTTCTTAATTAAACAAAAATTTGGGTATTATCCTACCAAATTTTTTCTCCCTGATTCAAAATTAGTTTAGTGTTCAAATTAAAAGATTTAAGTCAGATAATGCTAGAGATTATTTCAACCAAGTTTTTAGCCCCTACTTCTAAAAAGAAGGAATAATACATGAGTCTTGTATAAATACACCACAACAAAATGGTGTAGCTGCAAAGGAAATGAGACACCTTCTAGAGTCAACTTGAGCCCTTTTATTCAAAACTCATATTTCCAAATCCTTCTAGGGAGAAGCAATACTCAATGCTACTCATTTGATTAATCGCTTACCTACTAGAGTCTAGGAGTTCAAAAGTCTAATGGAAACACCATCATCCTTTTACCCTTAAATACAAGTTCCCAATAATGTTGTTTCAAAAACATTTATTTGTGTGTCATTTGTCTATATCCATAGTTGAAACATGGCTAAATTTGATTCCTCTAGTACAGAAATGCATTCTTATAAGCTACTTCTCTGCACGAAAAGGATATAAATGATATCATCATCCTTCTAAATAGTTCTGTGTGTCTATAGATGTCACCATTCATGAGCAAGAAGCATACTTTATTCATTGTCATCCTCATGGGGAGAATTTGCTTAGAAAAGATAAGAACAAATGAGACCTTAGGAATCTAGACATTGACATCTTCCTACTAGGCTAGCAGCTTTTGTTCCTACTGCGCCAAATTGCATAAATCCATCTTTTAAACCCAAAAGTTAGCCTCAACTTGGAAGTCCTAATCAACCTCAACGAGAACTTCAAATTCAGGAAAATTCTGTCATGAAAGATGCTAGACTTTGAAAAAATAAGGTTTTCACAAGGAAGATGGTGGTTGTTCCTGAATCTGGACATGCTCATGAATCTAACTTCTTGAAAATGGGATGACAACTTCTAATCCTTTCCCATATAATGAGAGACAACTCCATGAGAATAATGAAACTAATTTTGATAAAGATCTCCCAATTTCATTTTCATAAGAAAAGGAACCATAGAATGCACCAAATGGCCACTTTATCCCATGGCCAATTACTTATTATTCAAAAATGTTCAGTCACTCACAAAGCTTTTCTCATCAGCCTTAACACCATTGTCATTTCTACTATTATATCTGAGGCTTATCTATGGAATGTGGAGAGAAGCTATGAATGTAGAGATGGAGGCTGTGGAGAAGAATAAAACATGGGAGTTAGTGAGATTACAAGAAGGAAAAAAAATATGTAGGATGTAAATGGATGTATACCGTGAAAAATAAGACTGATGGATCAATAGAGAGATACAAGGCAAGGCCGGCAGTTAAGGGACACACGCAGACCTATTGCATTGACTATCTTAAAACCCTTGCTCCAGTCACAAAAATAACACTGTGAAGATTATTCTTTCATTAGCAGCTAACTATGATTGGGGATTATATCAATTTGATATAAAGAATGCATTCTTGCATGGCAATTTAGAAGAAGAGATTTATATAGATGTTCAATCCGGCTATGCAAACAAGATAGCCAAACGTACTGTTTGTAAATTGAAAAAAAAAAAAAACTTTACATTGGCTCAAGCAGTCACCTCAAGTATGGTTTGATAAATTTGCAAGAGTCACAATTGCTATCAAATATAAACCGAGTCCAGGAGATCATACACTGCTAATAAGCATTCCCCATCAAGGGGAGTCACAATTCTCATAGTGTATGTGGATGACATAATAAGAACAATCAACAATGAAAAGGAGAAATAAATTGAGTAATGTTTAGCCAAAGAATTTAAAATCAAAGTTTTGGTATGTTTGAAGTACTTCCTTGACATTGAAGTAGCTCACTCCAAGAAAGGCATCGTTATTTTCCAACAAAAGTATGTTCTAGATCCATTACAAGATATTGGTAAAATGACATGTAAACTAGTGAGTATTCTAATAGAACCTAGTTTGAAGTTAGGACTTGCAAAAGACAACGCGATAGTGGATAAAGAGTCATACTAACGACTAGTAGGAAAACTTATCTAATTAGCTCATACACGTCCAAACATAGGCTACCCAATGAGTGTAATTAGTTATGCACAACCTAAAGGAAGTTCATTTACAAACAATGCATCGCATCTTACAATATCTTTTAAAAGGCATGAAGGCTTCAATGCAAGCTCAATCATTGAAAGAAGGTCAACCTTAGAATATTGGATCTTCCTTGGAAGAAATCTAGCAACTTGGAGTAGAAAAAAAAACTGTAGTAGCAAGGTCAAGCGCAGTGCAGAATTTAGATTGATGGCTCAAAGTGCATGTGAGTTGCTTCATGTAAAAATCAATATAGCTCACAGTCCAGTTCAACATGATAGAACAAAGCATGTTAAAGTTGATAAAAACTTCACGAAAGAAAAAGCTTGATAGTGGATGGATTTGAATGCCATATGTGTCTAACTCATGGTAATTGGCTTATGTACTCGCTGAAGGATTGAGTGGTTTGGTGTTTGAAAGCAATATATCTAAGCTGAGAATGAAAAATGTTTATTCCTAAGCTTGAGGGAGTGTGTGGAAAAATGTGAATATTTTAGAAAATAGATTATTTCTTGGTTAGTTTTCTAACCTTTTTGTTCACTAATTCATAATAGGTAATTACTGATTTGAATCCATAAAATTATGGGATTCGCTAGTTATGTTTAGGCAAGAGTAATGTGCGTAAATATAAGTCTTGAACTGCATTGCATAATGAAAAGAAAATACAGAATTATCTTTCTTATTTTTATATAGAACAAGGAAAGTCAAAAAATAGAGATGCACCAGTTGATGGAGGAAGGAACAGAATAATGGCTAATAATGGCTACTTAGGTAGTGAAAGGACAGTTAATATATAACACTTATAGACCACTTATGAGGACGCAGTAGACAAATATGCTATGCATTATCTATAAACTCTAAAAAGGTATTCAACAAAAACTTAAATATAAGGTTCAAGCTTCTAGAAAGATAATTTGCAACATTGTAAAGAGCATTACATGCTTGAATTCTTTGTGTATGAGCTGATGCACAAAAGACAGATACATTAAGCATGATCCAGGTGATCCTCATATAAAAGGTTGAACTGTAGAGTTCTGTTACCTCAACAAGAGCATTTATTTGATTCTTTTTCTTTCTTGGAACTAGCTGTTTTTGTGTCTTCCAAACCTTTTCTTGTCCATAGTCATCAATTTGGTTGAATGAAGTCAGCTTATACCCAGTTATTTCTAGTACGTCTTCCAGAAAGTGTGTTCTCACTGGATATGTGAAGCCCTGTATTTGTATGGAAGAAAACCTTGAACAAAGAAATGCGAGAACTGACTTATAGTCAAAATGGTCTATTTCCACAACCTTCATTAATTATGTCAGAAAAACTAACAATAAGCAACAAAAATGCTGATATGTGATTGATTAATATCCATTTTCCATGCACAGTGGAGAGCATCTTGATCTTAGTTTTCACTCAAGTAACACCCAAACTAATTGGTTGAAACAAGCCTGGAATAAGTTCTTCCTCAATGATATTTACTCACTCAGTTGTTTCACTCTTTTCCACATTTGTTTTTAATGTGCTAGATAGGTTTCACCAAAGTCCAATGTACCAGTTTTCCTATTTCTTATACATAAAATGAATACTCTTTTTATGAGCCATGAGATAAGGTTAAATGTATCAAATATGTAACAGCTCCAAAGCAGTATAAATCTTTTCAAAAGAAGTTTACAACAGAAGAATCCTATGTTACTCAGTTCTACTGAAATTCAGCTTCTGAAATGTAAAGTGTATCTATAAGAATAACCTCTAGACTAACCATGCACCCTATAGTAAGAAATAGCACGAAATGCAGAAACTAAACATCTCCATTCATGAAATGAAAAGCCTATGATATAAGGAAATTTTTCAAAAACATTTTCCAAAAGTCTATATAAATATTCTGAACTTACTGGAATGTGAATTACTGGTGCTCCTCCAAAATAATTGGAGAATAGATCGGCGTTAAGAGTAGCACTCATCAAAACCAATCTTAAATCGCGACGTCGTGGAAGAAGGGCCTTTAACACAATCAACAGGAAATCTGATGAAGATGGTAAGAAAAGAATATATTATAAACACATTCAGAGCACTTCCTAGGCAACTAAAGATTTGAAAAGAAAAAGGAAAAGGAGAAAAAAAAAAAATGTACGAGATATATATACCTTCATTCATCCCTCTCTCATGAATCTCATCCACAAATACATGAGTGATACCATCCAGATTGTGGTCGCTTAAAAGCCGACGAAGTAAAATACCACTTGTGCAGAAAAGAAGGTGTGTATTTTTTCCCTTCATTCCCTCCAACCGTACTTTATAGCCAACCTATTAAAAAAGTTATGGTGAACACCGGCAACTAATGAAGAAGTCCTAAAATGTGTAGTCTCTTCTAGCAAGTAGTAAACACCAAATCCTAAAAAATAATGTGAAGACCATTTTTATATAAAAAAAATTAAAAAGATAAAAAAAAGAGAGAAAATAAAAGCAAGAATCATACTGATTCACCAAGCGGTTCTCCCCTCTCAGTAGATACCCTCTCTGCAACGGTCATGGCAGATATTCGGCGAGGCTGAGTGCAAATTATGTTACAAAATGCACCACGGCCAGATTCAATTTCTGACTCCAGGATGTACTGAGGAAGTTGTGTGGTCTTTCCACACCCAGTCTCTCCCGAAATAACAACCACCTGTTAAAATGAAAAGTACTCTAAAGTTTAACAAATTGTTACATATAGAAATCATATCTCATAAGGCAATTAGTACCAGAAAACGAGTCACAACTCATCCAAACTTACATCCAATATTAAAAATAAAGAGAAAGGAAGCTTCCAGATACAACTGAAACATGTGATCACTATCTTACTTCTTAATATTAGATCCGATCTGATTTCTATATGCTAGGGTTAACTTTGTACTTTCTGTCATTTGAGGTCTATTGGTCTCCATTGCTATGTTGAGGTCATTATGCATTTTCTGGGGGTGTCTTTACAATATTGATCAAATTTCCTTGCTGTGAATAATTCAAAGAGTATTCATCTTGAATTCTGGTCATGACATGGAAAACGTGATATTTTTGCTAGAGTAAACATTCTCCCAGCAACACAAGAAAACCAGAGTGGAGACTATCTTCGATACTGTTAGGATGGAGGTTATCAGGAAACAGAATAGAGAACACCCTTATTACTCTGAAAGTCTTGAGAAAGTTGTAGCAAAAGACAGTGCCTTAATTTAAGCATGGATTTTGTAGTCGGCTTTACCATGAAGAACAAGGGATGTTGATTCTATTTCTGTACCAGTAAAGATCTACCAGATGACGTCCTTCGAAAGTGCAATATAGCCTAAACTCACATCCAAGCACTGACCTTACAGACATCTATAATCAGCCTAGAGCCTAGACCCGCTGCTTATGCTGAATATCTGAAAGATATCTAACATGAAGTGCAGACGAATGAAAGTATATGCAAACAGTACAAAGTGTCAGCTGATCAACATAGGCAAACAAGGACTACAAGGTTACCGATTACATGCTGGTTACTCTAGAAAAGTTATTTCCATCAGATACCTAATCCAGAAGCTGGAAAGCCAAGGGGTTGGACCATGGAAAATTTTACTAAAACTTGGTTAGAATACCTATGAAGTTGAACTCTCTCAACGTTCAACAACATAGTGATCCAAGGGGTGAAACAAAAATGGCGGAAATGAAGAGCTTAGTCATGCCCCTTCTACCAAGGCTGAGATAATTGAGGCTGTTATAGTGACAAATTCATGAGCTGAACTAGAGCAGGAACCTATTGTAGATTCCTGGTATAATGGGTTGGCACACCTGATAACACTGCAAGATAGTGTGGGAAATACGCTATCTCAAAAGGCATCCTTAACACAATTCAAGAATTAAAAAATTTAATAATAATAATAATTAAATACTAATGATATATTGAAAATTCTCTCGAAATTTGTCCCATAACCCTAGAGAACAATAGGTATTTATAAACTCAAAACCTATTTGACTTTACCCAGAAACTAAATACTAAATCCTGCCACAAAACTAAAATGAAATCCAAACATTCTCTTTCTACCGAAATTTCATCTGAAGGTGTATCTACCGAAATTCCAGCATGTTCTTTCTACCAAAATTTCAGTCCTAATTGTTATACTTTCCCCATTATTTACTGCAGGTCACTTGCATCACTCTTTTTTTCGCTTTATCTTGATCTTCACTACAGTATGTAATAAAAACTAAATAGATGAGTTAGAAGTTCAGTATTTAAACCTGGTTAAGAGCTATAGCTTGAAGCAGTCTTTCCTTCTCCCTGAATGCAGGCAGAGACTTCCGGAAATCAACCATTCTCTTTCCTTCAGGTGATTCCTGAATTATATATAGCACATCTTTTCAAGATTTAAGCATCCGAAAAATTTTCAATCATCATTAACTGGACAACAAAATATAAATATAATCATCCGACAAGTAGCAGTTTGAAATACTATAGAGCATGGCAAAGAAAAGAATGCATACTGCAGTTTAAGACAATATCATTGGATAAAATTTGCGAGGTTGGCATGAATGAGATCATACTTGCTGAATTTCATATAATGGTTCACTGAAAATTTTGTATAGATCCATATGATAGGTTTTTGCTAATGACTAGATTTGAAGAGTTTTATGCACATAAATATACAAGAAACAGATTCTGCAGGAAACGGTTTTAGCCATTGGCAAGAAGCAAATCATAGAGTTGTTTCAATCCCCGTGCATTTATGTATGCAGTACAAATGTATTCAAAGACAATATTATGTAGACATTTGTGAAGATATTATAAGCAAAAGAAAATAATTAAATGCATTTCCAGGTTTGGATGGAAAACTTGTGAGCAGGATAGGCCAAAGACACTACCCAAAAAGAAACAAAAATACCAAATAACAAAAAACAGAACACAATTTTTTAGTTTAATAGGCAGTCAAGCCTTGAAATTATCTAAGTAAGGTAGATAGACATATTCACAGGAAACATTGACAATTTCCTATCTGCAGTCACCGAGCACTATGATCATAATAATAGTAAACAAGATTAAGGAAAGACCAAGCAGCACAAAGTACCTGCCAAGATCTTTGCATATTGCGCATGCGCAAGCTTTGTCTCTGGAGAACTTTCTCCATCACAGATCCATCTAAGAACATGTCTGCATTTTGATCACCTTTTTGGTTATCTTGGTCACTTGAATTAGCTTGTTCAAAAGAGTCATTGTTTGTATCTGACCTCAGCTGCATTCGATCAAGGTGTTCTTGGAGCAGACTTTCAACCCTCCTTTGTAAACTCAATGGAATAACAACCTGCACATGCCGGCACAATTTGTTCCAAATATCTAATAACCAGCAGCTAATTGTTCTTAACCTACCTTTAATAAACCAGAACCAAAATTTTACCTCTCTTTGAGGTCGCTTATCATCAAGATCTGGCCTATAATTGGGCAGCTGATCTTTGCTTGCAACAACCACTTTCCCATATATTTCACTAAAGAATATCACAGAAAAACAGCAAAAATAAAAACACAAGCTCATGCAAAAATTAAATAATCAAAAGGAGAAAATTAACATTATATCAAGCACAAGGTTCTGTACCAATAAAGTCCCATCCTTTTAGCAAGGCTGGATATTTGCTCGAAATCTCTCCTATCTCTCTTATCTCTAGAAACAATCTCCCGATCCCTTTCATTGCGCAACAGCATGCCAAGTTTCCATTTCCACTCATCAATATTTGCCACAGATGATGATGCCTGCCATAAGAAACAAATTCCTTAGAAGCATTGATTCATCAAAGTCCTCTTTTCAATTTTTGAAATTTCACTTTAGCAAAAACCAAATTTTATGCACACAATATAACCAATGTAATAACAAACTTTTTTTTTTTACATATGCACATCAAAAGCTTGAAGCACCGTATTTTTCAGCCCAAAACTATCCAATTGAGAAGTTTAAAAGAAATTATGCCAATTAATACTTCAACAGACTTCAAAAAATTAATAAAACCAGCAAATGTAACAAGGTTAGCCCTTGCTTACAAGAAAAAAAAGACAAAAACAAAACAAACAATATTAGCTCTTCTTTCTAGCAGTTTACTTCGCGGTTCATAGTGTTACAACAAGGTTCAATCTTTCTTCATGAAATAAAAACATAAAAGAGAAAGTAGGGAAGGATAAATCTTTTAGCCACATCTTCGAGCAAAAATTCAAAGGAACAATTGAGAATTGTCAGAAACCAAAATTCATAGCACACTTTCCTGAAACCTGACAATTACAAGCAATTTAACTTTTCTCCAATCCTCTCCACAATTTGTAATGTTGCGTATCCACCAATATACAGTCAATTTATTTGATTCCAAACCACAAATTAGAATCAAAACTTTCGAAAAAAAATTAAAAACTATTGAATTTTTTATCAGCAGATTAAAAATAAACAATTACCGGTTGATTATCGTAATCACACTCATATTCGTCATCGGAAAACTGCTCAGCTGCTTGACTAAAATAGCTACAGTAGTGACGTCCACCACTGGTAGGAGGATTCAATACAGAAAAGTAGCTGCATATTGCAGCCGGAAAATTTGAAACTCTTCCTGTTAATTCAGGACTTTGAAATGGCAATGGTGATGAGCAGAGAGCAGACAAGAGTGAAGAGGAAGATGATGATCTTTTAACTCTTTTACTGCATGCTATAAACAAACCTAGCCTCGAGTGCATTCTAAGTTAGAAAGCTTCAGAAAGAACACACAGGCAGGTCTTTTCTGGTCTTCCTTCTTTTGATTTGACGAACGTACTAACCCATACTAGAAAGTGAAATTCAAGAGAGGCCCTCGAGGTCGGGCTTCTTCCCAATTAAGTTCCTCAAGGGAAGGCCCATCATTTTGGACAGGGACAATTGGCATAATTGTCCATGAGATGGTTAAATTAAAAATTTAAGGGGAAAAAAA
>LVCA01005292.1:110220-120948 GCA_004801955.1 Calotropis procera
TTTTTTTTTTTAGAATTTTTTCCAAACACTAAGATATATCTATGGTTTTAAAATCAGAATCACTGTACCAATGCTTTGGTATCTATTTTCACAATAAATTGTGAAATGTCTTGATTGATTGAAGTTTTGAAGAGTTTCAATTTGTTTTTAATAGGCAGCAACAAGTGGTTTCCATGAGCATGGTGATTTGAAGATCAGAGGTGATTCGTATGGACAAGGTGCCTCAGCTTACCTGTATGAATCTTGTGTTGGTGGTTCTACTGGCAAAGGTTTGCCTCTCGTCCAAGTGAATGGGCATTTGTCTAGGGACTATAATGGCGAAGGACAGACATCAAGTGCTCATCCTTTGTCTCAGCATGGCAGACAGGGACCTTTGTCTTCCCCTTTTAATGAAGACGCCTTCACATCAAATAATGAAGACATTATCCAGATAGAGAGGAAGCGCAAGGTACTGTAAATTACATGACATAGTCTATTAGGCTTGTTTGTCGAGAAGGGATTTAAAGTTTTTCAATCTTTTTGCGGTTTTGCAGTTTGATGAAGCTAGGATTGAAAGAGAAGTTCAAGCCAATGAAAAGAGGATACGTAAGGAACTTGAGAAGCAAGATATTTTAAGACGAAAGGTTTGGAATACAGTTCCAACATCTGTATTTGTTCCTTATTATCCTCATCTTTAAAGTTCTTGGTTGCTAACATCATTTAACTGGTCTTTTTTTAAAGAGGGAGGAACAAATGAAGAAGGAAATGGAACGTCAAGACCGTGAAAGACGGAAAGAAGAGCAGAGGTTGATGAGAGAACAACAAAAGAAGGAGGAAAGATTTCAGCGGGAGGAGAAACGTGAAATGGAACGAAGGGAAAGGTTCATGCAGAGAGAGCTTCTGCGGGTAATCATCAAACTATTGATCAACTACTTAAATTTCTTTATGTGTCAAAATAAACAACAGTTCATTTGTCTGTGTCACGTGTCTAGGCTGAAAGGAAGAGACAGAAAGAAGAGCTAAGGAGAGAAAGGGAAGCTGCAAGACAAAAGGCTGCCATGGAGAGGGCAGCAGCACGTCGAATTGCCAAGGAGTCTCTGGAGCTAATTGAGGATGAGCGACTAGAACTCATGGAATTGGCTGCTGCTAGCAAGGGATTGCCATCTATTGTTTCTCTTGATTATGATACTTTGCAAAGCCTTGAGACATTCAGAGGTTGGTTTTAGTTGGAATATATCATGCTTCCTTGACTATATCTCTAAGTTTGATGTGCTAGTGGCACTCCATCAAAATGTTTCATAGGAAGCGCTTGATTTAAGTTTGTAATTCGTTTCCATGCTAATGGGAGGGAGGAAACTGTATGCTTATTTCCTACATTTGCCATATTCTTTACTTTCTTACAATGGCCTTCAATAACTTTAGGATCTGCCTGTTTTTGGAGCGATCAACTTATGTAAACCATATGTTCGTTAGAAACTGAGTGGAGTGAATTCTACTGCTTGCCTTCAATCTTTTCTTAATTGTGTCTTTTTCAAGGATGTTCTTTTGTTATTTGTTTTTTGGATGGTACCATTTGGACATGTCTAGGATGTAACTATATTAGGAAGAATGTTAGATGGTTGTTGAGCACTCAACAGAGATGGAAAATGTTTTCCTTTTCCACTTTGTTCAGAAATGGAAAATTTTTTTCCCCTCATGTTTGTTTTCCCTTCTTTTTTTTCCCCATTGAGTGTGTACTTTTGGGGTTTATAATTCTTTGTGGAGTAAATTTTTATTTTGTGCTTCAGGATCTTTATGTGAATTTCCCCCAAAGTCTGTGAAATTGAAGAGGCCTTTTGCTATTCAACCGTGGATTGATTCAGATGACAATGTGGGGAACCTGCTCATGGTACTTCTTCTATATAAGGCTTTTTTTAATGTTCAGTTAACATATTTATATCAATGGGGACCGCTAGTAGCATATTATCTTCTTTGTGACAGTTGGGAGTTCTTATGAGTTGGCATATCAGGTTCCCTTGTGCTCCTTTGTTACAGAAAGGAGCAATAATTGTTTTCTTTCCGTTGCTGTATAAGGTTTCTTACTTCATATTGGTCTTCCAGATTTTATTCCATACTTCTGTGCAAATGCTTATAAGTGCTGCATGTTTTTTGGCTTAATCACTATCTTGATTTGGCTTTTGGCTGATTGATTCGTGTATGCTGTTATTTTTACAATGTTTTATAGTAATTGTTTTATATGTCATGCACATTCAGATTCGACTGAAAGTGGTAAAAATTGCATTACAAAAAATCCAACTCAAATGCATTAATATTTTACTATTTTCAGGGGTTAGTAATTAGTCTTCCTTTTGCTTACAGCTGTTTTTGATTTTTTCTTTTCAGGTTTGGAGGTTCTGCATTACTTTTGCTGATATTCTTAGTTTGTGGCCTTTTACGTTAGATGAATTTATTCAGGCCTTTCATGATTGTGTAAGTTCCCAGGAAAACCTTTGCTTTTGGTGTACTTTTCCTCTTTAATTTGAGTTCTCTTATTGCTTTTTTTTTCTACAAGTTCTTGCTGGTGCTTTAGATCATATATTGAAAGTGGAGGGTTTATGCTTCTCTTGCTTTGTTCTTCCAGGACTCAAGATTGATGGGTGAGATCCACATTGCCCTTCTAAAGCTCATTATAAAAGATATTGAAGATGTCGTGAGAACACCCACCGGTGGGCCTGGGACAAATCAGTATAGTGTTGTTAATCCTGAAGGTGGACACCCTCAGATTGTTGAAGGGGTAATACTTGTTAAATGTTTGAAATTTATACTTAAATCCTAACTCTGGTTTGTTAAAGAATCTTTATTGATTTTACATGGCAGGCATATCTTTGGGGTTTTGACATACGTACTTGGCAGAAACATTTAAACCCATTGACTTGGCCAGAAATATTGAGGCAGTTTGCCCTTTCAGCTGGATTTGGTCCAAAGTTGAAGAAAAAAAGTACAGAACGTGGGGGTTTGAATGATAATGATGAGGTCTGGTTCTTTCCTCCATCACCTGATTCTAGATCTTGTTAATAGAAAATGGATTACGAAATTATCATGGTTCATCAATATCATTCACAGTTTCATACTGACTTCTCCTCTATACTGGCTTTCTACAAGAAGAAACTCATATTGCATTCAGTTTTGAACATAGTGGAGTAGGGTTCTCTCAGTTTTATCTACTATTTAGCCGAGTTTCTAAATAAACATGTGCAGTTGAGTAGGATACAAATATCTTTTCTTTTGATATCTAATTATATTGTGTTTGATGCCATCTGTATCTAACTTTTATATGGTATCTTAGCAAAAATCTCTGTAATATCATGTCATTCCAATTGTGCAGCAGACATGATATTTGTATTTGCAGGATTAACTCAACCTCTATTTGCTGCATCTTAATTAGCTCTTCTTTCCGTGCATTTACTTGTGCTTATAGGCAGTGGTATTGGCTCAAAAAAATTTAATAATATAAATAAAATTGAATAGAAGTATGATATTATTCATTCTTGTGTGGTTACAGAATAAAGGATGTGAGGATATAGTGTCCACTCTTCGGAATGGTTCAGCTGCTGAAAATGCTGTTGCTATTATGCAAGAAAAAGGTTTTTCCCTTCAACGCAAGTCCAGGCATCGATTAACTCCAGGAACAGTGAAATTTGCTGCTTACCATGTGCTTGCTCTCGAGGGCAATAAAGGCTTAAATGTCTTGGAGCTTGCAGACAAGATTCAGGTAACTGACACAATTTTGGCTGTATACTTCTATTTTTATCCTTTTTCAATGCCATTTTCACCTTGGCAATTGCTGATTTATTCATTTTATGCAAAGAAATCTGGCCTTCGTGATCTAACAACGAGCAAGACACCGGAGGCCTCCATTTCTGTTGCCTTGTCCAGGGATCCGGTTCTTTTTGAGAGAATAGCACCTTCAACATATTGTGTGCGACCTGCTTATAGAAAGGATCCTGCTGATGCTGAGACAGTACTTTCAACTGCTCGAGAGAAGATACAAAAATACATGAATGGTTTTTTGGGCGGGCAAACAGCTGAGGATGAAGAGAGAGATGATGATTCAGATTGTGAGGTTCCTGAGGGTCTAGAAGTCGATGATTTGGCCACTCCATCTGTTGTGAACAAGAATGCAGAGGGGAATGGTCTTATTGCTGACTCGACTTATGGAAAAGAGGACCTACTGGATGATGTTGTAGAAAATGAATCTGGTTCTGATGGTATGTATTGATTAATTTTTTCTTTTAAACAACAATTTTTTATTTATATATTTTTTATTCATGTACATAATTAATGAATCCTCTTTTGCTAAGAAGGTGCAGGGGATGGCAAATCTGACCAAGGTGCAGAAATTGATGAAAGTAAATCTGGTGAACCTTGGGTTCAAGGACTCACTGAAGGAGAATATTCAGATCTCTCAGTGGAGGAGCGCCTCAATGCTCTTGTTGCCTTGGTTGGCATTGCAAATGAAGGGAATTCTATCCGTGTTATACTTGAGGTAGCCTTCTGATTGTCTGATGATGTATATGCTAGTGCCTATAACGTAATTGATTTGACTCTGATGATGAGAATCTTGCAGGATCGACTGGATGCAGCAAATGCTCTTAAGAAGCAGATGTGGGCAGAAGCACAGTTGGATAAGAGGCGTATGAAAGAAGAGTTTGTTGCCAAGTATAATGAGACCACCTATGCTGCTGCTGCAGAAGGTAGCCAGAGCCCAATGGTTATTGATAATCGAAATTCGGAGGTATCCCTAGATGCTGTGGTGAAAGATGAGCCTGCTGTTCAAATGGACAATGCTGAAAATTTGCATACTGAAAAGAGCTCTTTGGCAAATGACACCATATTTAGCCAGATGCCTAACATGACTCAACAAAATGGATATACAGCAGAGAGGTCACGCTTGCAGTTGAAAGCATACATCGGCCACAGGGCAGAAGAGATGTATGTTTACAGGTCCCTGCCTCTGGGCTTAGATCGAAGACGTAATCGATATTGGCTGTTTGTTGCTTCTCCTTCTAGACAGGATCCTGGTTCTGGCAGAATTTTTGTTGAATCACCAGATGGATATTGGAGGCTCATAGATTCTGAAGAGGTGCTTATCTAATCATGTTTATTGTTTTATTTTTCTGCCTTACTGTTACTTCTGGTGCAATTATATTTTATCTTTTTCTCCTCCTTCCCCTAGGAACCTTGTCTTTTTTATTATGTTTTCTTTGCTAGAAAGGGTTGGTAACCACTATGTCCCTGTGTGGAGTGTCATTTTGTTTTCTATTTCTGTCTTTTAATTTTTTGAATTCCATTTTTCATTTTGGTGGGTGACATGGGGATGGGTAAGTGCTGATGATTTTTTAGTATAGGGATAAAAACATAGAGGAGCTTTAGGAGAGAATAACAAAAATCATAGTTAACCTTTTAATGTGGAGTGCCATTGGCAGAAGTCTGCTGTCAACTTTCTTTTACATTAGTTGAATAAATTATTTCCTTCATTTTATTTGTACTGATGCAGGAATATTTTGGTCATGTGCTCTTGCCATCAGTGGTTTTGTTTCTCATAAAACCTTTTGACATGCAGGTATTTGATGCCCTTTTGAAATCATTAGATACACGTGGAACTAGGGAATCACATTTGTATATAATGCTGCAAAAGATTGAAAGCCCTTTCCGAGAACTTGCCAGAAGGGATTTGTTGGGTACTGATGTTGTATGCCAGAATGAAAAGAAAACAAGAGATGAAGTTGCTGAATTAAACTCTAGCGCAGGGTCTAATGTTGGCACCGAAAGTCCTAACAGCACTGTATGTGGTATGAGTTCTGATTCACTGGAGCCATCACTGTCTTTCAAAATTGAGCTTTGGAGAAATGGCAGGGAGAGAGAGAATGCACTGACGAGGTATCAAGATTTACAGATTTGGATGTGGAAAGAATCTTTCAATGCATCAGTCTTGCGTGCCATGAGTTATGGGAAGAAACAGTGCACTCCACTGTTAGGAATTTGCAATATCTGTCTTGATTCGTTTATGTTTGAGAACGGTTTTTGTCCCTCTTGCCGTACCACTACTGATCCTGAGGACAGAGAAAGCTTCCTGGATCAGAACTTCTTTGAAGAAAAATTGAAAAATGGTTCTGTGAATTTTATTGCTTCAAATCCTCTTAGGATTAGAATGATGAAGGCCATGTTAACTTGTCTTGAGGTGAGGAGTCTATTATGATTTGGTTCCTATGTATAGTATCCCCTGCTAGGCTTAGTGTAAGCACACACGAGCTTTTTTCTGCGCTTGCGTATTCTCTCCATTCTACTGGATCTAAGGTAATTCTTTTTCTTGATTGGCAGGCATCTGTTCCTTATGATGCCCTTCAGTTTTCATGGACAGAAGACATTAGGAAAACCTGGGCCTTGAGACTCTTTAATGCATCATGCACTGAGGATCTTCTTCAGGTAACTTTCTGCTGCCTGACTGAGTAGAGTTTCTTAACTGTTTTTTCCTTGTGAGGGGAGGGGATTCTTCCATTCAATGCTTGAAACTAAAGAATGGTGGTAACATGTTTTTCCATTAAAAGGAGTTGGGGTTTCATTGTTTTGGGATTTTGTTCATTGCTATAGTGGGTTCAAAAGCAAAATTTTCTCATGTTCCTTACCCTAGTGGTAGGAAGTAGTTTCATGTTTCAGATAAAACCTTACTTTGTAATGGAGTTGCATGTATATGGTGGGTTGGCTCTTTCAATTCGACGGCCAGAGCCTAAATATAAGCCTGGATTTCTATCTTTTCCAAAATTTTGTCATACCTTATGAATATGGTTCCATGGACTTGGCATACATTTTTTCAATATACACGTATTGTGCTCCCATGAGGTTGTGAAATGTACATACATATAAGGGCTTCCTGTCAGTTTGTGCTTCAATATTCTTTCACCACCTTTGAGAAAAAGGAAACTCTTATTAAGTGATTTACTAATTTGGTTGCAGATTCTGACACAATATGAAGGTGTCATAAGACGGGACCACTTGTCTTCAGATTTTGAGACAACTGAGGAGTTGTTGAGTTACTGTGCTATGTCAAAAGGTGTTGGTCACAATTCTGCTCGGTCTGGATCTGTTCTGCAACTTCCTTGGATACCCCAAACAGCTGCAGCTGTTGCTCTCAGGTTTTTTGAGCTTGATGCTGCAATATTCTACAGGCTACATGAGAAGCCTGAATCTTATGAAGAGAAGAAAGCGGAAAATTTTATAGTGAGTTTCTTTTGCCTTTTCATTTTCTTGTTTGTCTTTGTAAGTTTTTCTCTTGTGTTCAACGTTCTATTTGGTGTGGAGAATAGGGTTTGCAGTCTTTGCAAGGTGATGGTGGTACTATCATTGTTGATCTTAGTTTCTTTGCTGTAGTTCCTTTTGAAGTCTTGGATTCTGTTTGATCAATATGCTTTCCCCTTTTCTTGGCTGTACAGAAGCTTTCCTCAAGATATCCTCACATGGATGATGGGCTAAAGGCTGTACCGTTGGAACCAAATCGAGACAAACAACTGAAGGAAGAAAGTTGGGAATACAAGAACATGAATGCGCCTGGGAATTCCAAGTATAAGCAAGTTATTCGTGGGCGAGGAGCTGCTCGGCCAAAAGGAAAGTGGCCAAAAGGAGCTTCCAGTTCAGTATCTGAAGCTGGCAAGAAGAGTGTGAAACACAGTCAGACTTTGACTCAAGCTCTCGGGATGCAACAGGGAGAAGTAACATATGGACAGAAACATGTACGAGGGCCTAGAACTCTTAGGAAGAGGAGGACTGAGAATAAGATAGCTCAAGAGACATTGACAGAAAGTTTCGGTGAGAGGACCAATGTTAGGATAGTTTCGAGAATATCAAGGAACTCCTCAGGTGATGTTGATAAAGTAGCGAATGAGAAAATGGAAGCTGTGGAAGAGCAGAGCAACAGCTTAGATGATGCCATGGATTCTGATGATAATGCTCCCGAAACATCTTCATATCAGTTTGGGAAGTGGGAAACAGGTTATAGCCTTCCAAGGCACGGGATTAATAATGACGCCATGGAAATGAGTGATGTTGATGGGGATGACAGCGAGGATGATGAAAATGGTAATAATAATATTGAAAATCTGGAAGAAGATCTTGGTATAAATGATTACGACTCCGATAGACCGGGTGACGAGCAGAGTGATGACGAAGGCTCAGACTCAGTAGTTTCCGGAGATTACAGTGATTGAGTTCAACATAGTTTCGAGAGGCTTAAGATTAATAGGGCGCCCCTCCGAGGTTTATATATATATATAGTTTTAATGGATCACAAAGGTCCTTTTAGTGGGTAACATTCTTTTTGAAAGTTTTTCTTTTATATTCTTTCATGAGGCTGTAGGTTTTATTTGTTTCCCCTGTGCTATTTGTGTATAATATTCCCTTAAGCGATAGAAAGCTAACCGGCATTTTGCCTGCCATAGGAAAGTTTAGAATCTTTATGTAATGTTGTTAGAATTTCTTGAGAAGCCCTCTTATAGCAAGTAATCTGTGTTTTTCTTCTTTTTCTATTGTCCTCCAGTTTTCTCTGGGTATTGGTTATTTATTTATTTATTTTTTCAAAACCGCTGCCTGTTCTTGTGTTAAGAACCTCCACTAACTTGACAAACTCGGTACCATAAGTTTCAGTCTATAAGCAAGATTTATGAGGATATACAAAAATTTTTTTATTAACCAATTATTGAGAGATAATATACAAACGTGATATAAACGAGCTACAGTCCACCTCTTGTTCTCCTTCCCTAATTCCCTATATTTGAACGCACACAACTGCAAGCCCATAGAAATATGAGATCCTTGAAACTGCATTGTTCTTTAAGTACATCGACCAGGAAGAAAAGTAGGTAAGGTATGCACAAAGTAGCACGCAGGAGACAGACATCCAAATCAAGGACCAAGTAGTTTCTTCATTCCAGACTTCTGGTCAGCAGTCAATCTTGTTGGGAACCTAATCTTGAATTTGATCCTTAGATTGCCCCTTCTTGAGGGATCTTTTGGTAGCGGCATCCCTTCTCTTGGGACAACTTCCTCGTAGTCGGGATGGATGACAGTATTGATGGGTATCGTCAACCTTCTGCCATCCAATGTTGTAATATGAGCAGTGTAGCCAGTTAAAGCTTCAGCCAGTGTCACTTTCTGCGTAACGACTAAATCATTCCCTTCTCTCGTGAAAACACTGTGTGGTTTCTCGTCAATGATGAAGACGAGATCAGCCGGTACAACATTTGGTTCTTCGTTTCCTTTCTCAGGGAAAGTTATTTTAGTTCCTTTCTTCCAGCCAGGTTTGATGTCAATGGTCAGAATCTCCTCTATTGGCAAGGTCTTCCTGTTCAAAGATTCAGAATTAGCTTGTGAGAAATGCGTTAGTTAACAACACCACCAGCATATAAATCAATACAGAGGAGTAGCGTAAGGTACTCACCCACTTGTATCGGAAATTTCCCTTGAGATCTTCATCTTCTTGGTAGTTCCCTTGTAAAGTTCTTCCAAGTTACAAGGCAAAGTCTGCTCAATCGCTGGTGCCTTCCTGGGACCTGAATGCATAGGCCTGCTATCACCAAACGAACTGAAGATGTCATCCCCAAACATTGAACTCGAGAACCTTGTGCTGCCACCTCTCATTCCACCACCAGGGCCCATTCCTCCAAATGGGCTCGAAAAGCCAAAGAATTCAGCAAATATGTCGTCGGCATTTCTAGGATTGAATCTGAACACATTTGGTCCATCCCCTGTATGGAAGAAAGTTCCTCCACCAGCACCAGCACCTGGCGGTGGCATTTGGCCTTTTAAGCCTTCTTCACCATATTGATCATAGACGGCTCTCTTTTGAGGATCACTTAGAACCTAACAACAGGATGTGAAATTAAAGTTGAAAGCACTAATATACTCAATTTTCAACATGAATCTTAATAAGGAAAGTTTAAAACGATCACTCAGTGAGATCAATCAGTGTTCAGACCCAAATCGGAATATCAACAAGATGGGATATCCTCCGGAATAATAGTAATAATAAACCCAAAAATTAAAGGGGACAAAGCCATAAGAAGACACTGGAGGAAGAAAATTCAGAGAAAGCAATATCTAAAAGGTGGCAAGTATAAGCAATAGAATCCAGCCATGTCCGCAACTAAAACCCTCTGTCCAAATGAACAAGCTAAACCAAGTCCTTCCTACTAGATAATTGTTATTGAAGACAAGAAATACAAAGAGAGCAGGATAATAAACAAACAAGTATTTGCCAAATTGCATACCTCATAAGCTTCAGAAATCTGTTTGAATTTTGCCTCGGCATCTTTCTTGTTATTTGGGTTCTTATCAGGATGCCATTTCATGGCGAGCTTCCTATAAGATTTCTTCAGATCATCTTCTGTTGCATTCTTATCTACCTGCAATATCTTGTAATAGTCCACACCCATCTGAACTTAATTAATTGTCTTTCTTCTTCTTTCTGTAAATAAAAAAAAACAAACGAGAAAACGCTAACACTCGGATATTAATTTGGTGATGAATTCTTCGAGTACCGAATGAGAGAAAATACAAATAAGTAGGAGAAAGAGAAACTCAAGGAAAACTCTGGAAAGCTGATTCGGAAAGCAGTCATCAACCAGAGAAATATCGAACGTTCCGGACTTTTCCTCTTCCGTGGGTCGGGTCTCCGGGTACACTTACTTATTAGTATGAAATAGGCCTTTTTTTTTTTTT
>LVCA01005715.1:0-10437 GCA_004801955.1 Calotropis procera
AACCCCAGCCCCCACCCCAATCCCAGTCTCTCATATTTTTCTCTCTCTATATCCATTTCTCATTTCTCCATCGACTCTCTTATATTTCTCTCCGTCTCTCTCTCTCTCTCTCTCTCTCTCTAAAAAGCAACAGCCATACCTCTTTTTGCCTCTCAAACCTTCACATTCATCGTCACCGACTCTCAGCTTTCCGATCGATCCGTGTATTTCTCTATCTTTCTCTTCCATTTGTGTTAGGAGGTAAAATTCTTTTGCCTCTCTTTCTGTCTGATCGGGTTCCTTTTTGTTATTTTTGGGTCTTAGGTTGTTGGTTTTCTGGGCATATATATGTTCATGTAAATTTTGGAAATTTTTTATTTGTTTATGTTGAATGTTATGCTTCGGGATTTCGGTTTTGACGGGCAGCCTGAGGGTTTCTGGGTCAAAGATATGTGATTTTGAATTTTTTTTTTTTTCCTTTTGGACTTTTCTGAAATTGGTCGGTTTAATCGATCTTTGCTGGTGAGCAGAATTGGGGGTTGGTGATCCATATTTGATCCTTGAATTGGTTATATTGGTGAATGTTGAGTTTGTCTTCCGAGGATATTTGTTTGCATTTTTTTTTAAAAAAAATTTAATTTGTAGATCATTTTGTTAATAGTTTAGGTTTATGAGCTTTTACTTGCATTCCGAGGTGATTTTTTAGTTAGTTATTTGTTTATTAAATTTATTGTTTTCTCGATTCCTATTATGTATAGGAAGGAGGTTCTTCCAATTGTTTCTTTAGCTTGTTCTAGCTTTTTTGCTTTAAGAAAGTTAAAAAGTAGAGAAAAAATAAATGATGTTTGAGAAGATTGTTGATTTTTGAAATAACTGCTGTTAATACTCTTCACAATATTTAATTTTTCTTAAATAGTTTCTTTTTTGCCACTTGTATCAATCAATTTTTATTTTTTTTAGTTAATGGGATCAGGAAGGGTGCAGAAATTATGAAAATTTCCCCATGTCTTGCTGCCCGGATGAAAATTTTCCTTAATATCAACCAATTTCTAAATTTAATATATTTTTTTTTTCTTTTAGGAGTAATTGTTAAGGAAAGAAATGACTTACTGTTATTCAATATTTAACCTCACACGTGAGATCTGGCCAAAAATTACTTTGATCCTTCTTTAGAAAATAATTGCAAACAGTATTAAATGCAAGCAATGTGAAAAGGATTGGCTGCAAACACCTTATAAAAGAGATGAGAATATTATGATTATTTCCTATGAAGCAAGTGGTGCCGCTGTTATAGTTTGACTTAGAAAAGGGAAAAAGATCCAAGCTTTGCATTGTTACAAGAGAGACATTCTTTGATGAAAATATAATTTTCTATCTAAATAAAGCCTACCCTTTAAATAGAACCGTGAAAGTGTAAGCCTAATAGATTTAGAAAACTAAATATTCTCTATTTCCCAACGATTATCACTTGTGGTTTAAAATTTGAATTTTAATTCTAGCACTACTAGTAGTAATTACTAAAATAATCATAATGGCTGTTTAATATTGTCCTATATTGGCGAGAAAAAATTATTATTAATTGAATTCCTGTGGAAATACAGGAATGTGATTCTCTTAGGAACGCACAGATTGCTATGCTAATCAATTTCCATCAAAATTCACTTTTTGGATATGGAAAGATTCTGATAGCTGGTAATGTATTGGGCAGAACTGACTTTGTAGTCAGATTGTTAACATTATGTTCCTTCTCAAAAGGAAACTTCTTAGCATGCCCTTAATCGTTATTGATTGCTGAAAACACCTGGGTAAGTTTACATTAGTTATGGTGGAGGGGAATTTGTGTATGTCACACATCCATTGATCACAGAAAAGAAACTAATACAACTTCATAAGTAGGCATGACTCGGGAAACAAATTTGTAGTAGAAGATGGAAGATATTTCTGTTGGAAGGAATGAATGTAGCAGTACACAGTAAATAGATTCCCTGTGACTTCTGTTCCATTTGGGCTAAGTTGATGGTTCTGTTAAATATGAATACTGATTTTCTATATATTTATTTTTCTTCATATGAACAACTTTCATGTCTTTGGTGAAGGCTTTTATGTCTGAATGAATTTTATATAGTTTGTGGAATTTATTATAGTTTGCTCTTCTTTGTAGAATATGTAGTCTGACTTATATTCTCATACATCGTCTATTGTTTGCTACCATAGTAACACATTGACTTGCATCAGTTAGTAATTTTCTTGATTTTCCTCATTATTTTTCCTAACTCACAATAGGTTTATTATTTTTTTCTTTTGCTTTTCCCGTTAATATTAACTATTTGTCACTTAGTCTTCCTCGTGACCTGGATTAAATTTTGTGGCTAGGAAAAGAGTAATATCGGTAGGAATACCTTCATAATATGTAGGGAATATTGACTTTCACACCCTTTGTCATCTAGGTTTTCTTCACACAGCCCATGGTTATAATGCATGTGCCAGAAATGATGTTCTTTATGTACTTTTGCAAATTGGTCAACATATAACGCCTCGGGGTGATTTAAGTGCAGTCTTTTCTGATTTGAATTTCTGATGAAGATCTGACTTGTATTCTGAACTATCTATAACTTTGTCTACCTGTGAAGGTATTATAATTCAAGGACTAAGATGTCTCCAGCATCAAAATCTAAGTCCAAGGACAAGAAGAATGGGAAGGATCCCTTGAAGGGTTCTTCAAAATCTACAGTTCAAGTCAACTCAGGGAGTGGGCTTCCTGCTAGTGGGTACAATCCACTTCTTGGTACATTCCATACAATTGAGACAGCACCATTATCATCTGCTACTGCTCTTCATGTGAATGGTCGGTTCCGGAATATAGATGATACTGATGATACTAGTGGGAACTCTCTTGGAACTGGTGTTGAGTATGACTCTGTTTCTAACAATGGTAGTTGGTCTGGTGAGTCAGAAGATCAGAAAGAGAAACCATTACATCTGCCTGCCCGTCAGGAGATGGTACCTGGAGCCGACAATGACAAGCGGGAAAAAATTCGTCAAAAGAATGAGAGGAAGCATCAGCGACAGAAGGAAAGGCGGGCTCAGGAATTACATGAGCGCTGCAGTGGCTATCTTATGTCAAGGAAGCTGGAAGCTCTGGCTCAGCAGCTAGTTGCAATGGGTTTCTCTCATGAACGGGCTACAATGGCTCTCATTCTAAATGAAGGCAGGGTAGAAGAATCTGTAGCTTGGCTCTTTGAGGGATGTGAAGAAGCAGTTGACAAGCACAAGGAACATAACCTTGATGGTGGGAGCAACTTGAAGATTGACATATCTGATGAGCTTGCTCGAATTACGGATATGGAACTTAGATACAAGTGCTCTAAGCAGGACGTCGAGAGAATAATAGTGTCTTGTGAGGGTGATCTTGAGAAGGCAGAAGAAACTTTGAGGGTACAGAAGCAGGACCCTCCTGCTGTTCCTCCTAAGCCAGAAGAAACTGGCGATCCTCCTATTGTTGGCAGCAGTAAGATTCCAGTATCTGCCTGTCAGAATTCGAGGGTACAAGCTAAACCTACTCCCCCAACAACAATGCTGCAGAAAAGGGATGAAAAAGATTTCAATTACACAAAGGGTGCAGCTGTAGCAGGCTCTTCGATGGATCCAGCAAAACAAAGTCACCAGTCACTAAAAAGAATCCAACCAAAGGATTGGGGTACTAAAACACAGCAAATTGGCATACCAGTAGAGAAAAGGTGGCCAGTTGCAGGGTCGAATACTGCTCCTTCCTATTCTTTAGCGTCATCTTTGCAAGCCTCACCTCCACCATCCAAGACAGAATCACGTATAGGGAATGATGTGAAGGGCTTACATCTTGGATCTGTGAGAGAACCAGTAATAGTGATGCAACGGCCTCAATCCATCAATGCAAAGCCTGCCCCCAGTACTAGTGTAAATTCATCCTCTGCTGCAACCACCACAGGCTGGTATCCCAGTAATGTGGAAACAATGAAGGCCAATGGTTTTGTGCCGGTTCCTAGTTCAAGAAGTCTAAGCCCAAGTAATGTGAATGCTAGCCAGTTGTACAGTCAATTCCCGTATCAAACTTCACAGCCATTTGTGTCAAGTAGTGGCTCTATGGATGTTCCTGGGACCACCCGAGGGAATGGTTTGTGGAGCAAAGGAAGTACTTCCCCAACAATTTCTGCAGCTTCATCTTTGGGACTTTTTTCTGCTTTAGGTGCTAATGGCTCATCAGGTTCCTCATCTCCTGTAGACTGGAATACCGGAAGCTCGATGCTGCAGCTTGATTACACCAACATTGACTGGAGTTTGAATCGTGGGAATGGTATATCAACACAAAGTGCTTTATGGTCTGGATTGGTCCCAAGGGATGGTCGGCAGTATGATTCATTTACATCAGCACTTAATGTTAAGCCTGCCATGAGACCCGTTCTGCCCAATGGGAACAGTGTTCATATTTCGGGGTTGCAAGAGGCTGTAGGTTCTGCCGATGTATCTACTGGTACTTCTCGTGAGTGGACTTCCCCCTTCGAAGAAAAAGATCTTTTCAGTTTACCTAGACAGTTTGTTTCCTCTCCCTCTCTGTAGTGTTGTTTGGGATAGGGTCAGAAAAATAAACCAGAAAAAAGAACAAAAAAGAAAAAAAAAGAAGAAAAGAAAGAAAAAAGAAACCAGTAACTGTTCTTGAATTTTATGTTGGTGTTCGTTCTTAATGATGCTTCTGCCCATGTGATTATCATCTTTCAAACCTTTGGTGGATGCATCTAAAAGTCTTGAAAATTTTTGAAAATTCCCCACTTTGAGTGCGTGTACCGAGTCTGTAGAATTTACTGTGCATTTGAACCCTAGGTTATAATTTCAGTTCCAGGCGTATGCGGCAAAGACACTGGTCGTATTGTAACTAACTCGGTTACCAAATTTGATAACTTGTTAGAAGTGGTGGAAATATAAGGCTTTAGGCGTTTATTGAACATTTCAAAATTGGGAGATTAATTTGTAAGGACCCATGAAAAGCACCATTGCCAAATGACTACTACAATGAATCAGAAGAACAGTACAAAAAAACTAAAAAAAAAAACAGTAATGTCTGATTAAAAGGTTATCTTTAATTAAAATATTAAAAAATTTAAGATTATAACGATCGATATATATGTATAAATATATAATAGACCAAACATATTAAAGTTTCCACTAATCTTCAATTTTAATATATGTATAATTTTTTTTTTTTTTTTTTTTTTACATCAATCGTCCCCATGTTCTTCCTATTTTCAACATGTAAATGGAATTTTCCTTTTTTTTTTCTTTAAATCTGCTATAGAAATCAAACCCCATTTTGCTTTGACAAGTTGTGAAATGTGCAGAAACCAAATCTCAGGAGAGAGGGAACCAAATGGTGTTTTCTTTTTCCTTCTTTCTCTCTTTTATGGTACAACCACCTTCGTATTGTTGTGGGTGATTTTGACAAGAAATTAAAGGTAGTATTAGGAGAAATGTGCATCAGGAGATGATGATGCAGTTGATAGAGCAGGTTCTGAATACCATTCATTAGCTGGTCGAGTAATGAAATGTGCTTCTGCAAAATTACATCATCAAATAAACCAACCTTAATTTCATCAATTAATCATAATATACATAAGCAGCTTTTAGAACCCCACCATGAAGAAGACAATAAAAGTAATTCACCTTTTAGACAGTAATTGAAGTTTCTTCTATTTCCAGTTAACAAATAGATACATAAAATCATCAAAATTCTAATGGATTTCGTACTTAGCTCCACCATCTCCCCGGCCTAATCCCAAATCAAAAACCAATTGATGTTCAAGGCTCTAACGGTAACTGTCTGTCTCACAGTAACAACATATACACACACTTAAAACTCCTATTATAACCAATTGTCAAGTTCCTAATTCCATATTTACCTGTCAATTTTAGCACATCAACAACGATTATCAAGTGGTTAATTATGAGTACTATCAGGTCTATTGTTATGCCTCCGAGCCTGGGGCATGAAACTTCGGGATAATCTTGTTTCCTGTTTTGTGAGATGGATAGTTCTGGTGAAAGCCTGGAAATAAGGCACAGATTTTGTAATGGTTGCCAAGTCAGATTTTTGGTCTAGAGAGCAGTTTGTTTTCTCCTGTAGATCTAAGTTCTATAGTATGTGATGAGAACTAAGTCGTAAAAAATAACTCTAATTAGCATGTACTTCACCTTCCACTCTTACCAAACAAAAACAAAATCGAAGTAAATATAATTGTTTCCCCAGTCAAAGTAAATTTCCTCATCTTCCCTTCTGCAAACCAAACAAGGCTGACTAAAAACCTATTTTTCTTAAAAAATATTTAATTGGTATACTGAAACAGATATAACAGGATCGATGGAGCTGTTAACAGAGATAGAAAAAAGAAAAAAATTTAAGAATATCCTTCTTGCATAAACTTGTCTCAGTTAGTTAAGTCAAATGCATTAGTCTAATATATATCAGATTCTAACTGACCTGATAAGAACACGTCCTTGTATTCATCATCATCATATAAAAACTGCGGAGGATCAAGAGACCCAACCCCAACTATAGTGCTTCCACTGCATAAGAGATTGCTACTTCATCAATTCAAGAAAAGACAGTGGATGCAGATTACATGTGGTTGAAACCAGGATTCGAGCAATGCAGGAAATCTACACAAGTTCACAAGTGTCTTTTCTTTTTCAGGAAATAGAGTAAGAAGAAGACTTGTAGCTCCATCTTTTTAACTATTTGATTTGTGAGTTGCGGTAGTGAGACATGAATGATAGCCCATATGTGAAATAAAAACATTTCCTTTCAGACAGAATAAAACGCAAAATTTAAATCTCAAGCAGCTTAATGCTTGGAAAATAAACAGAATAGTATCAGAAAACTCCATAGCAGTGTAGGAAAAGAAATAATGGCAAAGACTTGCACTGTTAAAGTATGGAGTAAATGGATTCCCATTTTCCTTTAAGTTGGGGAGATTATTTCAAATGCTAATTCCTACATGAACATTAACTGACTGACAGTTCTACAATTCAGGGAACTACTGATCCTATCTTCCTGGACTCTTCCACAATATCCACTACATTCAGTAACTTTACATTGCTACTCTATTCAAGCTGCAATACATATAAAAGTCAGAAGTTATAATGTTTCATTCTCGTGGAAGCATGTAAATATACCTATCAATATGGAATAAAGATAATTTATACACCAAGGAAATTTACTAATTAAAAAAATAAAGATATTAGACCCACTACTTTGGATTGACCATTCTATTTTCGCTGCAGATAGATGTTATATGGAAGAGTTTGAATTGTATATATTACCCAAGACAAAGTGGAAGACAAGTAGTGTCATCTTTATAAGTCAAATTCTAAAATGAAAGTGGAGAGAAGACAGGTCACGTTCTTATGCATGAAACGTTGGATAAGAAATAACTTTTAAAACTTTTCTTTTAAAAGAAATGAATTGAATAGGAGGAAAAAAATACTTGGCATAAAAGTAAAAGTTATCCAAATGTGTATGGTAAAGAACCAACAATTACCAAGTTTGAAGGAAACCATTAGCTACATTACCTTCCAGACATAAAAACAGCATCATATTGACCTCGACCAGCAGCAAGTACACGCTGCTTCAACCTTTTGAGTGATGGCAGTACATCAAAAGCAGGATGTTCTGCAAAAGAAGGAAAAAAAAAAATATTACACACAAAAGAAATGCCAGCAGCATGTTGAATAATATACAGTGGAAGATCAGATGGAAGAAGTCTCAAATCTACTTCAAGTTCATATATAACTCCGGAGTATACCAATTCCCAGATAAGTGTCCCATATATAAATATGACTCAAAAAACTCAAGTCACAATACACCTTCAAAAAATAATTCAGAAATCATCTTGAAGCTAAAAATCTTGATTATGGACATTGAAAGCCTGGTGTTTCAAACTGGAGAGTCTGAAATTCAAAATTCTGGCACACCAAATTTTTAATAACATAATACCAACATTAGCAAGACCACTGAGTCATATTTCAGAATCAAAGCCAAGAAACCTCGGTAGGAAATCATTTATGATGGTACCTGTACAATATCCCAATTATACAATACATATCTAGAAAAAAACTAATAGTTTAGTTTCTGAGACTAGTCACCTTATGTATAGGTACATTTGAAAATTTTCTTCCAGATTCTGAGTTGATCTATATCAATGAACTCAAATCCAGAAGTTTGTGACTCAATTAAATATCAATAGATATTCTTCATGTATGCATAGATGTAATGAAACTATATTTAATTTTGCTAACCCAAAATGAAGTGAAGATTAGAGAATTTTAATTAATTAATCTCAAAGTCATTTTGACTTTTAAAAGTTCTGAAGCAACTCTGAGAGTTTTGGGAGATCTGTTAAAAAAGATAGTTCAAGGCTCAGTGCAGCTGCATATTATGTACCTCAATTAATAAGGATATTCTACGGATGTCAATCATGGAGGCAAATTAATTAGCATTTGATGGCTTTCTTCATGTAGAAGAAACAATGGACAGAGTTGCATACAAACAGGATTAAAAGAGCATAGTCATGTCCAGGGATATGGGATCTACTATGATTTAAAAGGCATCACTCCAACTCATCTTTCTTTTTGTAATTTTTATTTCGTTTGATTTTTTCAATTTTACCACTTTTCTGGGACATGGCTCTAGTCAGTGCATAATAGGTTGCACCATTACTAAATGAAATTGGATCTCCTATGACAGCATCAGGATGATTCTGAAGGCAAAACATTGACAGGTTAAAATGTGACTGGATGCCCGCATTTGTGTAGTTTAGTTACTCCATGAGGATCCTTCTTTCTCTTGTTTCTTCTTTTAATCATAAATAAATAAATAAAATCTTCTATCTAAAAAGTACCATTGCATTGATAATTTCAATCACCAGATAAAAGAGTAAAATGAATTTCCACGAGGTTGACTCCAGTTAACCAAACAAGAAAACAAATTCTGTCTCAAAGAAAATTATGATAAAAAATGGCCAAATTCTAATTCAGAACAGCTGCTATAAAGACAACAAAATAATTAACTATGCCAATACTATTCATGATAGCAGATATATACTCAGCACAACAAGGTAAAGGGAAAAGGAAAAAAATGTACAGTTTGTAAGGATAAGAAAAATGGATAGTTCTTCCCTGAAAAATTACTCTACCATGCTCATGTTAAAAGAATTTCAACTTGATGAACAAGTATGCAGTTGAAAGGGAAACATATTATATAGGAAAGAAATTTACCATATACCAAATTAACCTAATAGTGACTCCAGCAGATCACATATTTATTAAGGACATTTACGTAAGTATTGTGAAGGCCATGTAATTGGCTCCTGATGTGTCAGTAGATCATAGTAGTACTGTTTTATACATTCCACTTCATATAGCCAAAGCTCTCTCAAACATTCTTCTGAATGGCTTCCTCCTGAATATCTATTATAAGTAGCCAAATGTACTCATCACCGAGACCACATATGTCACAAATTCTTTCGCTGGCTAAATGATGTACTACACTGTGACTCTTATTCCTAATGAACAAGCTGCTCATAATTACTTAATCCTGTACCATTTTTGTATTAGAACAGTTAACCAACAATGTTTAAATCATGATAAAGATAATGAAAGGGTAAAAAATTATGGTGGGGAAAGGGTTTAGCTACGGATCCATACCTAGATCATTGATGCATACATCTTGAGATATTCCACCCTTTGAAATCTTTTCCAGCAAGGCTAACGGATCAATCTTACTTGTTTGATCCAAAGAGAGCCGCTGAGAGATTATGCACATCTTGTAATCCTTCTTGATCAATTTCCAATGTAAGATTCAACATTAAACTACTAAATAATACCTTGTAGACTTCAGCTGTGGAGCAAGCTTCTGGAGGCTTTATGAGAACCATTGGAATGTCATTAGATATTGAAGGAACATCTTGAACAACCTGCACAAATAAACTATTAATTCTTAAAGTCTATACACCATATACTACATAGCTGGCACCATGACAAGGGAGTGGATATCCAACTAACAAAGATATAGAAAAATAAACAAATAAATAAATGAGAAGCATCTAAGCATGCAAATTTTAAATTCTTCAATGAATGAACTTAATTAATTTCTAGCTCGCATGTCCATAATTGTTTGTTTTTTCTAGAACTGTGCCTAGATTTTATTTTGTGCATACGCACTTTGCATCTCTGGCCCTACAATATTTTACTTTGCATTTTAGGAAGCAGAATCCAATTTAATGTCAAAAGGCCATTCATGTTCTCTCGAATATCAGTTGCAGAAAGGTCAATAGTCAAACGAAGTGAGCTGTTATATGATATTAAGATTTTCAGTTGCACAGAATAAAATCTAGGCACAGTTCTAGAAAAAACAAACAATTATGGACATGCGAG
>LVCA01006044.1:1659-11875 GCA_004801955.1 Calotropis procera
CCAGCCAAACATTTTCATTCAGTTAAATTTGCATCCTGGTTCACAGAACTCTTGCATTGTGTAGCATTAAAAGATTGTGTGTGTGTGTTTAAGATAATGAATTAGACAATATTTGAACACTAAAACAGAAAAGAAAAACTGTATTGTCAAGTATGCGCGGGTATATATCAGGAAAATGAATGGTCAAACTGATCAGGTAATTAGCTAATTTATCTCCGCTCAAGAGAAGCACAAAAATTTCAACTTAGTTCCAGATCAATACTCCTCTGATGAAATTCCTTATATAAGAATCTTGCTCAATATAGAACTTGGGAAACTGTTAACTCAGATCTCTCATAAAGACCCAAACAACGGCACGGCATATTAAATAAAGTCTACAAATCAAATTCCACTTGTCAACGTTAGTTACTATGTAATTCTTTAATGAAACTCCAGGAATATGGCCAGAATTACCAAGTTTCCTCGAAGAATCTGAACTGGGGCCTATCCCAAGAACTTGGAATGGAAAGTGTGTGCAAGGAGAGAACTTTATCCCCACAGAAGTTTGTAACCGGAAGCTCATAGGTGCCCGTTACTATCGTCAAGGATTCGAGAAACAGTATGGGAAGTTAAATAAGAGTAGCAACTTAGAATACAGGTCAGCTCGAGACTTTCTAGGCCATGGAACTCATACAGCTTCTACAGCAGTGGAATCTATAGTACAAAATGCTAGTTTTTTCAATTTTGGTCAGGGGACTGCAAGAGGAGGAGCACCAAGAGCTCGGCTAGCTGTTTACAAAACCTGCTGGAATAAAGATCTTGATGGCATGTGTACTGAAGCTGATATAATGGCAGCCTTCGACGATGCATTACGTGATGGTGTCAACATCATATCAGCTTCTTTTGGTATAAGACCACCGCTGTTCCCATTCTTTGCATCCACTGCTGATATTGGTTCCTTTCATGCTATGCAAATGGGAGTTAGTGTGGTATTCTCAGCAGGTAATAGCGGGCCAGATTCATCTCTAGTAGGAAATGTTGCACCATGGAGCATCTGTGTAGCAGCTTCGTCCACTGACCGAAAATTTCCAACACAGATTCTGCTAGATGGAAACGTTTCTTTTATGGTGACTTTCTTCTTCTTCTACACCAGAAATCACTGTATTATGGCACGTAGAACAATAGGAGAATTAACAAAACCATTAAATTCCTAACAAAGAATTTATGATATACATTGCTGAAATCTTCCTAAATACCCATATATTTCCATATTTTCGCAGGGTGAGAGCTTTGTGACCAACCAAATAGAAGCAAAATTGGCTAGTTCCAGCAGCTACTTTTTTGACGGGTAATAATAATACCTTTTTCTTGAAGGATTTGTCACATAAGCGATTAATTGAATTAATAAATAGTTTATAAGAAAAGGGAAAAGGATGTTTACCATTTGAATGCAAGGTTGCTGCAGGAATTGATTAGTATACATTCCTCAGTGTTTGCAAATTGGAGAATTTGAGAAATAGATCAGCAGCAGGAAAGGTGATTTTGTGTTTCTCTACAACAGGATCAGTGGCAAGCGGGGAGGCAGAAGCAGCAGCAAGAGTAGCAAAGCATCAGGCCTCATCTTTGTGCAGCCATTGAGTAAGGGCATGATGGCCGATGTCAATATCCTTCCTGTCGTTCATATTGACATCATTCAGGGGACTCAAATTGCTGATTATCTTGCCCAATCATTCAGGTAATCATTTCCATAGAATCTATCTTTCAGCTTTCTCCATCAATTTTATTTTATAGAAGACAAGAAAAAAGGTCTGTGTGGACTTGGATTCTCACGAAAATGGATTTGGGGAATGCATCACTAATAATTGCTAATGCTTCATCAGTAATCAGCTACTGCATTCTTCTTACTCCAAAAGAAATCTTAAGGGTAGTAACTAGTAAAGATTCATGATTTGATGATTGCACACGGGCATACACTCAAGGAGATCATGTAATATTGGACTCCTACTTTGAATACCATTACTCTCTCCCTTTCTTTAGCTTTATTAACGGACTGATCATGGATGTGTAGACTTCCGGGAATTCAAATATATGCAAGTAAGACGGTCATCCAGAAGTCTAATGCACCTGTAATTGCTGAATTCTCTTCCAGAGGACCAAGTTCCATCACACCTGATTTTCTCAAGGTACATTTTACCACTATCAAATACACAAAACACACATTCAGGCATACAAACAAAAGATTCAAGAGATATATGGTGCTCAAATGATGCCAGTTGATTAGGTTGATTGAGCTGGTAAACCATATCTTACCTTTTATATAAGCGAGTGTTTTTATGTGTATTCAATAGCCAGACATAAGCGCTCCGGGGATCAACATACTGGCAGCATGGCCACCCAAGACTTCACCTACGGTGCTTCCAGCCGACGGCAGATCAGTGAGTTGGAATTTCCAGTCTGGTACATCAATGTCGTGCCCTCATGTTGCCGGTGTAGTTGCCCTACTTAAATCCGCGCATCCAGACTGGTCTCCAGCAGCAATTAGGTCTGCTCTCATGACGACAGGTGAGGTGAAATTCCTCACTCACCTGTATCTAATACTATCTATCATTTCAGCACCATGCATTTTGTCGCTTGAAATCCATCAGTTTGGATAGAGGATTTCAACAAACACACCAAAAAAACATAAATATTTTCTTATCATTATTATTGACCAAAATTAGTTTGCACAAAGGTGGCCGGAGATGGAAATCCTGGCATCAAAAGATAATAATACAAACACAGAAAGAAGCAATTTCTGCTGCCGCGGTTGACATAAGAATGCTCATTTGGGCCCTTTTCACCATTGACACTCACTGTGCTCAGTTTCCTTACTGCAGCTTACAACAGGGACACAAGTGGCGACGGAATTCTAGGTGGTGGATCAATGAAAGCTTCTGATCCCTTTGACATTGGCGCTGGTCACATAAGTCCATCGCAGGCAATGGATCCAAGTTTAATATATGACATGAAAATTGGAGACTATGTCATATTCTTATGTAACGATGGTTACACTTGGGATCAGATCAAAAGCATTGTGATCATGACCCCTGAAATTCCAAAAAACGGTCCTCGGCCAGGATTCATAACCAATTCCAACTTAAATTATCCCACCATCACGGTTTCGAATCTGCACTCCACCACCACGATCAAGCGGACACTTCGCAATGTCGGAAAGAAGAAGACTGCAGTTTATTTTGTCAGCATTTTGAGTCCAAATGGAGTAGATGTGAAAGTGTGGCCCAGAGTTGCTTTCTTTTCGCCTTTCAAGGATGAATTTACATATCATGTCACTTTCAACCCAAAAAAGTTGTCACAGGGAAGATATGATTTCGGTGTGATCGTCTGGTCGGACGGCGTACATTTTGTGAGGAGTCCCGTAGTTGTTTCTGTTAACACTATCATAGGTGGCCATCGCGAGGACTCAGCCGGAATGAATGGAGCTGTTGCCGCCATTTAGGATTTTTCTTCTTTGTGTTTTTTTTTTTTTTAATTTTTGCTCTGATTATTCTAGTCTTCCCCAATGAAAAATGTTTCTTATTATCAGTCACATATGATATCTTATGCTTAACAGACTTTTTTCTCTTTTTTTCTTTTTCTTTTTTTTTTTTCGGTTTTTGTTTTAAGGGGAAGAAAACAACAACATCCATAGTCGTATCAGCTGATTTGTTTCATTACCGTGTAAACCCTATCCATGGACGAATACAAATAGATGATCTACAAATTTATAGACTCCACAGTCCAGCGAGAACATACAGAGGAGATACCTTTACCAGCACTATTTCCCAAAAAAACCACATAATCCTTTAACCTTCTTAAGAAGTCAACCAAACTTTGAAATACATGGCTTGTAATTAAGTACTTTGGTCGTGGTGCTCCAAGAACATAGATACAGATTACCACATATAGAGCCAAGCCCAAAAGTTAATATTTTCAGTTAGTTGATAACCAACAAGCCTCAGATATACGTTGTAGCTTGAAATTTTTAACTTGCATCAATCATGGAATGACGCTTTCTTTCTCCTGTGCTTAGGCTTCACGGCATCTTCCAAGGTCTTATTTCCATTCTTTTCTTGCCCAGTTCTAGCCATATCATTTGCTGAAGGTGCACCATCACTTTCTACAAGTAATTGATCAGATTCTCGGTCAATAAGTTTATCATATCTTTCTTGCCGTGGCTTCCGAGTAGGAGCTACTGTCCCTGCAAATTATAATAAGCAAGTGTAAGAAAAATATCTTGATTTATGCTTTGAATCGTCAAAAGAACAAGAGACAGAAAAGTAGATGATTCTCTATTGCCAAAACAATACAACCAAAATCAATTGTGTCAAGACGTTCAGTTCACCCTTGTTTCCCTTACAGCCACCTTAACCATCCAGACTGCCTTTCAAGGCATTCATCAGGAGCAATTTCATAATCACCTAACCCTCCAATCCTCATTCTGGAGTAAATATAAGTGCTTTCTTTTCTTTTTTCCCTTTTTCTATGGGTGTATCCACAGATGAGGTTGGTTTAAATTATCCAGAAAACTACCACATTGATCCTGTTTAAAAACTCACCATCCTCTACCAAGAGGATAAACAGTAAGCATTCATTGGTAAATCAGGTCTTATCAGGTCAGGAATATGAAGCAAATACATACCTCGAGAAGCAAGAGAGACTTTCAATTCATCAGAATTGATGCCTTCTGAATATGGATCCCTGAGAGAAAAAAAGGATTAAACTCCTGTTAAGAAAGACTCAGAAGATTTGAAGCAATTTTTAATGAATGAAAAGGTTTGACAGCTAGATATATTATGTCCACAAAAAGAGTTATAGAACTTGGGTATCAGCTTTATGGCAATATTACAATTTCTGAAAACTAGCTTATAACCTCAAGGTAATTAAAGAGACAAATTCTCAACTAGTTGGGATTTCCAATGAATGACTTCTTTATAGGAATGACTCCAGAAACATGATTTAAACCTATGACTTTCTGTTCTCTATACTAGTCTATTCTACAAAGGCTTACCCACAAACCAATAACAACTTAAACTAGTTTCAGGAAAGAATCTTTCTAGAAGATGCGAAAAATCAATCAAGGCGCCAAGACATGGTTGTTATGATGATTAACAAATCTACCAACTTGAGAGGGCACCAATGAAGCTCTTTGTTTTCCTATCTATCTTGTTGTTTCCTTCTTCTTTAGATGATTGAATACAGACATCCATGTTCTCATTCTTGATACCACACTGCTCTGTTTTTAATTCTGTTTTCTCTATCCATTTGCTCAAGAGATCACTAAGCTCACCAACATCAACTGCTGCAGCAACAGGATGCCGCTTAATCTTCCTTTGCACTCTTTCTGCATTGTATGAATCAACCTGCATAAAATAAACAGAGATATAAAGAAGAATGTTCCCTAGTGTACTCATGGAACAATTAGAAACAGGAAAAAAGTGACTTTATTTTAACATGACATGGCTATTTCATTTTGATTTTCACTACCATTCATTAATTCAATAATAGAAACCGAACAGTCATAGAATCTTTTTGCAGGAAATCAGCCAAAACAAAAACAATTGCCGTGAAATAGTTTACACTATTATAGCTGATTTGTTATGAATGCCAAGTTATAGCATTATGAAAGATAACCCATCCCCAAGAAAAACAAGACAGTTTGATATTTTTCAATGATGCACAAAACCCCACTAGATTTTGAAGTTTCAGAGACTAACAAAGAAAACCAAGTGTATGACTAGTAATCATTATTAGTATTATTGTGTGATTAAAAAAAATTGGGCAGGACATTCTTACAGCTTCTTTTATCTTCGATGTAACATCTGCAGCCTTCATTGAGGCAATACGTAGACACTGCATAATGACACTCTGCATGACACCCACTCCTCCAGCCTTTTGTATAGCACAAATATCACCATTAGAATTCAGGGTAGCGGTCATTCTTCCTCCCATAACAGCCTCTTCAAAGTGTGTAGGATCTATAACCTAGTGGCAACAATCATATTAGCTATAGATGAAATCTAATGAAATGGGGAATCAAATGAAAAGGAAAAATGAGTCAGTTTGATTACCATCATACTCTCCTCTCCAAAAAATGCAAAGGTTACAGCAATAGGCAGATGATGTATAATCAAAGGAAGGGGTTCCCTTACCTGCCAAAGACAACCTATTTCATATCTCACAGAATTAATTAATCTTTTTGGCATGTAAAAGTCTATTGACTGTTAGATGCTATACTCCAGTTCAGCAACATAAAAGCCATTCATTTCAATAGCTACTCAAATCCAAAAGAAAGTGGCCGATAAACGAGGAAGGAAACTAAATACAGAACAAAATACTCCTGCAAAAAAAATACCCCAAAGTAACAAACAAATTTACAAGTATCTTAACAATTCATATTTCAGAAACATATAAATAAATTAAAGCTTATCATAACCAATTAGAAGAAAAATTGAAACACCCAATTCAAAATGGAAAAACTTCACAAGTAATATTGTAACTCAATTTGTTATCTAAAATGTTATAGGTGCTGTTAGGTGGATCTTAATATCACCCAGGAGGATTGAAGCATTTAAATGATCATCTCTATAATAGGAAGGGATATAGCATGACCCATGTCCATAAACCATAGGAAAGCCCTGTTCAGTTCAAACAGGATCCTTTTTCCTAATATCAATTATCAAAGAGGGAAATCAATAGAAGGAAACCTCAGGTGGATGCACTATCACTTCCTGACCGTCTTCTCCTCCAAGTGTGCATTCTGATCTCCGGAATGTCAAGAGAGCAGCTAAAGCAGCAATATTGGCAGCATCGACGAGATTGCTATTTAGAAGAAAAACAGAAAAAGGAAAAGGTAACAACTTCAAACACCAAATAAAAGAATATATCAGTTAATAATGTTGAATAAGAAAGATATATCCATAACTTACCCTCCATTGTCAAGAATGTGTAGATCAATGCGAATGGACCAAACAAATTTGCCCGAGATGACACAAAGAGATTCTGTATCTACTGCCCTACTTTCTCTGCGTGGTTGTTTTCAAAATTCATCGTACCAATAAGCATTTTGATTTCAATTCTATAAGATTAACAAGTCCATATCACAAAACAAACAGCTACATACTAGCATGCCAAACATCCTAATGAAAGTTTGTTTCTGCATTTTTAAGTTTCTAACTTTTGGAAAATTCAAACGATGGAAAAGAGCTTTCTTTGAAGCATCAAAGTGAAGCTGATTTTGAGATATAAATTACCAGGAAACCTGAACAACAGATGACTCTAGAATTTATAAACTAAAGAACATACTGAAAGTAAACCAATTTAAATAGTAAGATATTTATATATAGAGAGAAGAATAAGAGGAAATGATATTTCACCTTAAGCCACGGTCTATTATGCGGCCCAACTCAACAGCAGATTCTCCAGGACGACCAGCCTCAAAAGAAGGATCAGCCATAGGAGAAAATTCTGTGAAGATTGAAACAGTTCCTTCACTGGGCCTATCCCGATAAGGCTGTACAAGTTGAGAAGTCACAAATCCCAGGACATAGGTCTGGCCTAAGTGCACCTCTGATGAGCCGTCTTCTCTACATTCGCAAAGTTCAAGTTCTAATTATTCTATCTTAGCAAATTTCACTCCAGTAGATGTCTCACCAAAAGTGATATTTACCACTACATCCACTCTATAAACAGAAAATAAGAATATTTCAATCACTCACAAATTTAGATGCTAGCCAATTTTCCAAATAAAAATATAACAAAACTGTAAGAAATATTATGGCACAAAAAAGGATGTTTCCAATAAATGACCAACTCCACAAAAGAGAATTGTAAATCTGGCCATCAGTCTTTATCATACCCATTTCTCTGCATCAGATTGCTAAAAGAGGGTAAAGGATAAATAAAAACATAAGAGCTCTGTTTCCTATAACATGCTCAATATAAAATAGGGAAGGATATGTATTCATCTCATTCTAAAACAGACTGCAAGAGCTAAAATCATTTTAGAATAAATCTGATTTGTAATTCTCCTAATTAGTATCACAGAGAAAAAGAAGCATTGAAGCTCTTTTATGAGATTGCTACCAGCATATGGTAAGACAACCAGTTGATGATGGAGTAAAATTTTGCATTGGAAAAGCGTTGCTTCAAGATTAGGTATCAGCATCATAGAATAAAACAAGACTTTAGATATTTGAAAGTTCTAATATGTTCTAATGAGCTCAATTCATTTAGTCTTAAAATAAGGTGAGCATAAAGGATATGGTACTTGTCTGAATAATAAAATTTGACCATAGCCCCACTTTTAAATTGTGTGAAATAAGATCATGAGAGAAATTAACTTCCAGCAGATTATCTAATTCCCTTTCCTTTTAACATTTCAGTGAACAAATCCAGAGAATCAGATTAGATTTAGAGTTGGAAAAAACATTGAGCCTCAGTATATTTGTCGCATAGGCAACACAGAAAGGTACATGTAAGTTCGTTTTTTATACTCATCCCCATGAAAAGTAAAGTATATGATGCAGTGAATGTGGAAAAAATATAAACACAATCTTTATACAAGTGTAAATACCTCTATAAATAACATAAAGAACAAGGATCCTCACCTACCAAACTTGATAGTTAAGTCTCTATAGTCATAAGGACCTCTCCCATCTACTCTAAGCTCAGAACGCAGGGCAGTCTCAATAAATTTCTTCTCATTCACTGTCATGCGCCAAGTACTAGCCAACCTCTGCTCCATCAGTTACCAAGCAATACACCTTCTGCATAAAAGAAGAGGTATTTACTTAGGGAAATGGGGGTAAAAAAGAAGCACAAAGATCAGGCAGTATATCTAGTAACAAAAAGCAAGAGTATGAATCCTGCAATATCTGGCAATTCGAATTTCTAAAGTAATAGTTAGAAAACATATCACCTTCCTGATTATATACCTTGCATCATGATAAAATCATCTTTTACACCAAGCATAATGTTCAAGCATTATGAGGTGCTGCCTGAGCCCAGTACAACAAAATTATCTAGACTTTCCATAGATAAGGGACCATTGCATGATATCAAGGCAAGAAAACATTAAAAAGAAAGAGAAAAATGCATCCATTTCAATACCCTTTCACACGCCCACCAAGCAACACAGACTTCAAAAACTATTTACCAATTTTAAAGCCCTGCCACCATTTACCCCTTGAATAACATATCACTATTTGCCCTGTTTTGCTTCTTGTATGCAGTATGATAGAATGGCCTCGTAAGAAACCAAAAAAGAGTTAGACCTTAAAAGCCATCACAAACAACCATATAATGGCTAAGCTATAACTTAAGAATCCATACCATTTCAATTGATTGACTTTAATCGAACAAGCATATAGCTCCATACTGGATGAAATAGATTGTATTGAACTAAGGTACCAGGTATCTAAATTTTCCAGAACAGAAAGCAACTTACAAGCTAAAGTCTATATGAAATAGCATTCAGCCAATTCGTGAGAGTCGTGACAGCAAAACTTTCATGCTCAAGGAGGAAATTATAAATAGCCAACAGATAGATAAAAACAAACAGCTCAGAACTAGCTTAAAACCCTAAAGTTGAGAAAGGTTTTCCCCCTTTTCTCATCTCTGTTCAGGCAAGATCATAATGCCAAAATATATATATACATATTCATTTAACATCACGAAATAAACCCAGAAGACAATGCTAAGCAATGCTTACAAGAGAACAATGTACAGAATATTTCCACGCTAACGATTTTGATGGTTTACTGCGGACTTTTGTCTGCAACTGGAAAATAAATAAATAACTATAGAGTAGTGGTGGTTGCTGGTGGCGGCCGCAGCAGGGTGGCGTATGTTAGTTTACTATTAAACCGTAATTTGGAGCTGGGGTTTCAGGCTTAAAGAACTCCTGGCTTCTCCCTCGTAAGCGAGCGGTGAGGCACTGGCTTTCGTGTCGCGCATTTTTAACCCTAATTTTTGACGATAAAATTATGCTTCCCCCGATAAAGGAAACAATTAGCGGTCGATTCAATTTTTTAAACAAAGCAAAATATAAGTTGCCGCCTTAGCGATGGTATTAATATCGTATACATTGATTTGATTGAAATTCTATTAAGATGTGAATTTTGAAAGTTAATTAAATTAATATTTTAAGAGATTCGGTACAAATATAAATTTTTTTTTATGTTATTTTAATTTATATTCA
>LVCA01006141.1:0-11386 GCA_004801955.1 Calotropis procera
TATATATATATATATATATAAAAGTTACTTTTATCTAAATGACAGATGCTTTAAAACAATATGTAGTTTTTTAGCTTTTCAGTTCCAAAAGTCAAACATTTTTTTAAGTTCGCTTCTTAAGTAATCCCATTCATTCTTTACTAAATCCACTTTTCTCATTGCAGATGGAGTAATTTCCATTAAGACCACTTGTAAGTTCCATTGGTGACAGTTTCCTTTTTCTATATTGAACCATTTGCTTACGTCAGTGATCATATGACCGTGTTTCTAATTTCATGAAAGGCTCAAGTTTAGCAGAAAGGAATATGTCTTGTGTTGTAAAAATATTTTATAACATGACTTCTATAGATTCTTATATTTCTGGATTTTCTGCTGGCATTGCCTAGGTGAGTTTGATTCAAATAATTCCTAACACATATGATCTTTCCCCTTTAGTTCTGATTTCTGACGTATAAAAACTATAGTTGTTTATCATTTTGACTAAGAGGGGGTATTTAAGGTTTCTTCTCAAAAAGCTCATGATTCTCATTATCATACTAGAAAACTTAACCCCACTCAGGTGCTCTGTTTCTAAACATTTTGAATTGGCATGACAGTGGACACAACTCCAGCGCCAGTACTTCAAATCTTGTCCCGTGTGAAACAGAGGTTTTATGAGGGTAGCATATCACAGGGATCAGGTGATGGGTAGTTTTAGACTTCTAATAAGTTCCATTATTCACGAAAAAGATTTTAGCATAACCTTGAGTTTTCTTATGTGAAATCAAAAAAGTATCTTATGTGAAAGGAATCAACAAGTCATCAGCAACGTCAACCATTCTGAGACTCTCATATAACTTGATTATTGGGACTATATGTTAGACGCATCACTTGAAGCAAGTTTCTGTTTGCATGTAAAGGTTTCATGGTCTTCCTCTTAATTTGCGTTGCAAATCAAAAGGAAGTAGTCATTATGTTTTGAAAATTAAATCCAGAATTTAAGACTTACAATCTTCAACCCAGGGAATGGCCTTTTCCCACTTAATTTTATTCTGACAAGATATTCTTTCTCTTACCCCGTGTGTGTAATTCTGCAGTCATTGCAGAAAACGAGATAAATCACTTCTGCCTAAACTCAAAAGAAACAGAATGGTCAAGAAGGTTATTGACGTTACCATCAATCGTGAAACATGGTGTTGAATTCAGGCATGTTATCTGTTATTTTTTTCTCTCATTTACTTGAAAGCATTTGTTACCGAATATTTTCTTCTTCTTGTCCTTTTAATTTCCAGTGGGACCGAAGCTTCATTCTCAACCGCTGTCAGCATTGATGACCTACTGTTGCATATTAAATCATTTCTCAAAAAGGTTGGTTTCTTCATTTCAAGTGATAATCAGACTATAGCTTATAATTTTACATGCATGGATTACCTGAGCTTAATTTATTTCTTATGATTTTTGTTTTGCAGATGTGTATTTTGAAGATTCCTGTAAGTTCAACTGCCTTCTTTGTTTTATCTTCCACTTGCTATTCTAAACAATTACAATTTCAGTTCAAGTCTGACCATAGTAATCAGGTTTCTTTAGCAGATTCACATTTTTAGTTAGTCTTCTAGCTTAAGAAAAAGTATCCTAGTGCACCCTGACTAACCTTGCCATGATTCTCATGTACATATCTGATCTATTTGTCCAATAAGCGACTAATTTTTCATGCAAGATAATCAATCAGCTCACGACTCTTCACATCTCTATTCCCAGTTGTAATATCAACTTCTGCAAATGAGCAATCAGTCAACCTCAAAATTGACTATCATGATCTTGAAACTTATACGAATACATGCTTATTGATTATCATGATCTTGACTACCTGGGCTGCTGCAGCTAACTTCTTATTTTGGTGATTACTCCACAGAAAATTGCGGTTGAACTATTGGTGAAAAATCATAAGGTGCCTGGATTACAAGGAAATTGCATACTTGCAGTTGACTGCAACCTTTTACCTTCTTCAGCAACAAACATTGAACGCCTGAAGTCAGGACTTGAAGAGTATGCTCTTAAGCATGGAAATAGAGTACAGGAAGCGTGCCACTTGTGCTTTACAATTAAGTTAGTCTTAAATTTCCTTTTATGGCATGGTTGCATTCCTCCTCATTTCATGCCAAATAATGAAATGAACGGTGGAAATATTTCCGAATTTTTCATATAAAAAACTTAGGTGTTCTTAATTTAAAATGTTGGATAAAATCCTCTGATTCTTGTTTAGTGTCGATTATTAGGGTTACTATTTACCTGATAACGCAAAATTTGTCGTTTGTCTCAGTGGCTATCTATTGATATCTAGGAGTAGTACTGTAATGAACTTTCCCAAGATTCCTATTATGCTTTAACCATTCTTTTCTCTACGGTCAGTTCTTGTGAATAAGTTCTCTTGGGTTTTCATTTTTAGTAGTCCACTTGTCATCATTACCCATCTAGTTTCAAATTCTGGGTAAACATGCTCTTAAACTTCAATGTTCTGAGGTTTGGATATCTGGAGAATAGAGCAAGACTTGCTTTATGTATATTTGAAGTTAACTCTTTACGTGGGTGTGGGCTGAAGTAATTTCTTGGTTGTTTATTTGGAGAGTCCTAATTCACATGGAATCAATCAACAACAAATTAAGCATTTTAATGTTCATTTATTATTCATACATGGAATTCTTGGATGCTATAAATCACCGCGGATGTACTTTTATCTGATTTAGGGAACATTTGAAGGTTGGCACTGGTTGGGCAAGTAGATCAGGTACACTTCGAAGTAATGAGCAAATGATGGAAGCAGTGGTTGTTATTAGTGAAACGTCAGAGAAATCCGCTCGATCATGTTACTGGCCATGTTCCTCCATGACAGAGGTTCAAGTTCTACTTCTTGTCTGAAACGTATAGATGCTTAAAACTAAAGGCATAAATACATTTTGAAGGTGGTTTTTGTTTTGTGTCTTCTGGTTAGCACTGCATCTTTGACGTGCTTAAAAAAATATGTACAGATCTGAGAAGAAAAAAATCTAAAATATATATGCAGTCGCTTCTTTTTATTGACTCTGATGTGAATTTAATTGCACTCTTCAGGTCTTATTTTTCAAGGATTTCACACCTTGTTTAATCACACAATCTTCTTTGGATGCACTGGCGAGCATCAAATGGAAAGATTATGGGCTCTCTGTTAAAAAGATTTCTAATGAAGAGGGTTGTATCTTTCTGGAATGGGATAGCCTGCCACCATCTGTTCACATTGATGTTGTCCTTCATTCTTATAATAAACAATATCCTCGCTGAACTGCTATACTATGACTAACTATTGAGCAGAATCTCTCGTTCAATTTTTGGAAAATGTGTGGAATTGATGTGTCTATTTCTTAACTTGTTAGAAAGGCTGTGATTGTGCCTGCTGCTGGAAAAAGCCACATGGACCGAACACTAACTAGAAAAGCTGTAAATCAGGCATTCAATGAATTGAAAGAAAAGAATGATGGGGCTCTTCTAAGTGCTCGTGCAGTAAAGGTATATCTAATGTTACTTCACTTTATCACAATTTTAGTACTACATCAGTTGCTAAACTGTTAAAAGTCCTTCGTTTTAATTTTTTTAGTGATTTTTTTTTGACCAAATAAGTTTTCTATGCGATTCATACAGGTAAATTAAATTAAATGGGCCATGCCAGTTGAAAGTGTATACACACAATATATTCCATATTTTTGTTCACTGCTGTATGATGATGAAGAGATAGTGAAATACTTTGATAGGATTCGCCATTCCTAAATATGATGAGTAACTTGAACTAACTACAAAGATACAAGGGAAATGAATATTGTGTTTTTTCTTCACAGTATAGAGATTGTTAATGGCAGTTCGATTTGGCCCCAGCAGTTTCCTCTAGTTTGAACTTGGGATGGTACATTATGTCTACCAATATTTTAAAGATTAAACTTAATTATGCCTACCAAGAATGATTACCAAGATTATGCCTAGGAATATTTTTTATGCAATTTTATATCTGTTTATAGACTGCTGAATTCTGCAATTTCCATTCAGATAATAATGAAATTAATCTTTTCTTTTCCATTCAGGAAAGAAAGTGCTCCTCCTTTAAAATCCAAATAGATTAGTCAAGTAGTTTTTCACTTTGCCTCCTATTGTGTAGCTTTATGTTGATAACTTTACTAGCATGCTAACTGTGGTTTATATGCATTTTTGTTGAAATTCTATAAATGGTTGCAGCTGAATTTCAAGTTTTTGTTTTCCTGCAGATCCAAGACTATGCCCCTGATCTTGCCAAAAGCATAGCTGGTCTGATCACGTCTTCCAGTGACCTGAACTTCAAACAAGAATGTTTCTCTCTTCTTGCACTACAGTTTCAGAACGTTGATAGGCATACTGTTGAAGGTTGCATAAAGGATAAGATTGTCTCTGCTATAAACATAAATGACAGAAAGCCAAAGAGAAGTAGGGAAACCAAGACCCTTCTTTTTGAATTGCAGTCGGACCTCCTTGATGGGGAATATGAAGAAGGTGATGAAGTGCACAGCTCTCTTGACTTATAGTACTTATCAAATGTTTCAGGTCCCCAAAAAGATACAGCTGATGGAGTATCAAAATGTACCTCCGAGTTAATGTAAGAAGAATTTGTAGATAAAATTTAGTATTTCTGTAAATTGTTTGACCTTAACTGAAATAACATTGAACAGATGTCATAAATTTTCAAATGAAGCATCTTTGCTTGAGCAGAAAGACTAATAAGATATGTTTTGCAGTCTTGAATTCCTGGCTAAAACTTTTCTCATTACTTCTTGCTTTCTATCAAAGGAAAAAGTATTAATCAGAAGCTGGAATCGTCAGGGAAACATGGTAAGCCAATGCACTATTAATTTACTCATAGCATAATTAGAGATATATTATTTGTTGTTTCAGATATTAGGTTACGAATTCTTCTTTTGTTACTAGATACATTATATTAGAAAACACAGCTGCCAACAAAAAGCAGGCAAAGTAGCCTAAAAAGTAATAGACAATATAAAACTGATGGAGACACAAATACTTGCCGCTTTTTAGGCTGCAGATGGAGCTGGTATATAATTGCAGGCTCAGGCATGGAGACCATGATTGATGATCTGGAGAGGGTATCTTCATCTAGAACAGGGTCTTCAGCTTTGAAGTCAAGGGAAGCATCATTTTAGATATCCCACCATTTCTCAATCAACATTCTGATATCTTCCCTATCCATGTTTTTCTCTTTTCCAGTGAACCTCCATGGTCTTGATCCCCGGTGAATGATGATCAAAAGGCAAACAAATCAAAAAAAAGAAAAGAGAGAACTCGATAATAAACCTTGATGGCTACTGATATGGAAGAAAAGGATGGGAGTATGCATACGTCAGAACAGTAGTGAACCACTTTAACCTTCTCCAGTTCGACATTCTCTGGAGGACGCAAAGCATTGCTAAAACCAGGTTGTACCACAAAGGAGTGGGCTTATATGTGCTTTTGAAGAACATGTTCAAGAAGTCCTGCATCCATTTAATTGCATCAAATGTTTTATACATATTAGTATAACATAACTTTTTCCCTTTTTTTTGTGTCGCAGAAAATTGTATATGGTATATATGTAATGCTTATATCTAACTGTATATGTGTTGTTATATGTGTCATGATGTGTGTGTTATAATATATGAGTAATGGTGTAATGCTTATATCTAACCGTACGTGTAATGTTGTATGTGTTATATTATATGTTTCGTGGTGTCTGTGTTATAACATATGTGTAATGATGTATGTGTAATTGTGTGTGTGTTATGGTATATGTGTAACGGTGTATGTGTTATGGTATACATGTAATGTTGTCTGTGTTATGGTATGCATGTAATAGTGTGTTATGCTATACATGTAATGGTGTATGTGTTATGTATGTGTAATGCTTATATGTAACCATATGTGTACACCAAAGGAATGGGCTTATATGTGCTTTTGAAGAACATGTTGAAGAAATCCTACATCATATCAATATTTTCTTCTTTTTTTTTCCCTTTTTTTTTTGTGTTGCAGAAAATTATACATGGTATACATGTAATGCTTATATCTAATCATATATGTGTAAATGTTGTATGTGTTACGTTATATGTGTCATGGTGTATGTGTTATAATATATGTGTAATGATGTATGTGTTATAATATATGCATAATGATATATGTGTTATGGTTATATGTGTAATGCTTATATGTAACGATATATGTGTAATGTTGTATATGTTATGTTATATGTGTTATGGTGTATGTGTTATGTTATCTGTGTCATGGCTTATGGTATGTGCCATAGTGTATGTGTTACACTACTATATGTGTTATGTTGTATGTCTCATGCTATAATATTATGCTATATGTGTCATAGTGTACACCTAACTCTATAAATGTCATTTTGTATGTGTCATGATGTACTTATTATGCCATATATGTCATGTGAAACATGTTATAGTGTATATGTCACGTTATGTGTATCATGTTGTTTGTGTCACAATGTATGTATGATGCCATCTATGACATGTTGAATGTGTCACGCTATATGTGTCACACTAAATGTTCACGGTGTATGTGTCATGCTATATATATCACGGTGTGTTTGTCACGCTATATATATATGTGTGTCACAGTAATATATCATGCTATATCTATCACACTATATATATCATGCTAAATGTGTTACAGTGTATATATCACGCTAAATGTGTTACAGTGTATATATTCACGTTATATGTGTCACGGTGTATGTTTCACACTATATGTGTCACGGTCATGCTATATATGTCACTGTGTATGTATCACGCTGTATGTCACACTATATTTGTCACGGTCACGCTATATTTGTCACGATGTATGTTACACTCTGTCACGGTGTATGTCACGCTATATATGTCACGCTGTATGTGTCACGCTATATGTGTCACGCAATATGTGTCATGCTATGTATGTATCACGCTTACATATGTCACGCTGTATATGTCACAATATATTTGTCACGGTATAAGTATCACACCATATGTGTCACGGGGTATGTGTCATGCAATATATGTCACGCTACATTTGTCACAATGTATCTATCACACTATATATCTCAGTGTATATAACACGCCATATGTGTTACATTAAATGTGTCACGATGTATATATCACGATGTATGTGTCATGCCAATGTCGCTTTATAGTCATGGTGTATATATCACACTATATCTGTCACGCTATGTGTCACAGTATATGTGTCAAGCTAACTATATATGTCACCATGTATAATTCATTGTGTATGTATCACACTAGTATCACAGTGTATGTGTCAGCGTATATTAAGTCACAAAATATTTGTCACGCTAGATAAGATTCGCAATGAAGGCCTATTGTATGTAATTAAATGTGTTATGCTATATACGGCATGGTGTAAGTATTATGCTATATGTTTCATGGCATATCTATCACGATAGGTTTATAATCTTTGTCTCAACTATAACTAAAATAATTAGTGATAAAAATAAACATTTAAAAATAATCATATGATTTCTAGTACAACATTGAGAACTTACCACTCCCATAGAAATAACTACCCACGAAGAACAAGATTACCTTCACAAAACAGAGACTCGATAACAATAAATAACATTTATAATAACATTTATGTTCGACTATGTTCTGCAAACTCACGTCTCTAATGCCATTTCAATAATTCTTATATCAATAATAATCAAGGATTATAATGGACTCAAATTCAAAAGAATAAAGGTATGAAGTCCAGGGGAAAAGAAACAGCTTAATGTTTACAGTTCTATCAGCAAAAAGAAAAGGAAAAAAAAAAAAAAAAATTTCTGTGCCCACATGTATGGACATCTTGGCATGTATTTAAAACCTAGACAAAATACTTGCTATTACATAAAACCGAGCACTCTAATGCTAGTAAAACAGTCAAAAGACATGACTTAAAAATTGAAATGCATAAAATCATTAGGAAAAAAGACTAGATAAAAAGCCCCCTGCATCCAGTACCAACCCATGAACATATTTTCTATGTTGCTTTATGCCTGTCATAGATAGTAAAAATCAGTGTCAGGAAATCAAAAGAATAATCTATGCTAGAACAACTACTTTGCATAAAAGAAAGATTCTTATTCCAAGAGTATCATATACGTGCCTTATTGGCAATGTTGTTAGAAAGCCATTCCAATCCCTCATAGAGTCCCTCTCCAGAAGTGGCACAGGTGCTTTGGATGTACCTGCAAATCCAAAATGAAATTCAGGTCCAGTGTATGCGGTAGAGGTTAGTAAAACAATGACAATAAGAAAATGCCCAAAAAGTATACCAGTGGCGCTGCCTGAGGGAGTGCAAACCAAGCTTATCAGTTATTTCAGCAGCATTCATTGCATTAGGAAGATCTTGCTTGTTGGCAAATACTAGCAACACAGCTTCACGCAGCTCATCCTGGAAAAAGTGATCAACAAATTTAAATTCTTGGATCTGATTTTTATATAGAATATATTCTCTTCAAAATTCATATTCTAATGATGCTCAGTCTCAAAATAGAAGCTCTATTTTTTTAGCACATTAGTTTATATATAAAAATTAAGCTCAATTTTTAAATAGTCATTCCAACATGAGAAGCCCTTGCTTTTGCCAAAAGGTTGGTACCTCATTCAACATCCTATGCAGCTCATCCCTTGCCTCCACAACACGGTCTCTATCATTGCTATCCACCACAAAGATAAGACCTTGTGTGTTTTGGAAGTAGTGCCTCCACAAAGGACGGATCTGTTCAAAAACAAATAAATTTGTTTAGGAGGAAAAATAAAAAAGTTGTATGAAATGTTAAGCGGAGAAGATGTTCAAAAGAAGAATAGCCATAATAGAAGCATTCTAACTGAAAAACGAGAATAAGCTGCAGAAAATTAAACAAATGGATGCTAATTATCAAAAAAACCATCAGAGATAAACAAAGTAGAAATGATAACAAATACCTTGTCTTGACCACCAACATCCCAAACAGTGAAGCTAATGTTCTTATATTCAACAGTCTCAACGTTAAAACCTGCAAATCATCCGTAAAGTGTAAAACAAGAGACCTCAAATAGGCAGTATAGATTAAAAAAAAAAGAAAGAAAGAATAGATACAAAAGTTAGTATTAGAGAAAGAAAAAAGGGGTGGGGGTGGGGGGTGGAAGACTATATTTTTTAAAAATAGAAACAAAATCCATTAAGTTAAAATTAATATAAATCATCTCATGAAATTATATAAAATCATGCAAAATAAAGACATGGCCAAAAATATTAACTAAACCTGAGAACTTCCTAGGATATGAACCATGTCATCCCATGAAGCAACATAACTACTAATTCAAACTACATTTTCCTTCTAATGCTTGTGCAAACCTTTATACACTTCTATTTTGTGCAGGAGTATGTAGTGTAAAAGGTTGCATTCTGAACTGTCACCACATTAATCATCACTCTAGTACCATAAGGTAAAGAGAATGCAAAGAACAACGTAATATAGTACCAGTGCCTCCTTAAAATTCCATCTTCAATTAAATGGTGTGGACAACAGTAGTTATGAAGCTCAAAACTGTAAAATGTCAATCATTTTTCCAATGCAGGTTTCGAACCTAAGGTGTTTTCAAAAGAAAAATTGATTTCAAATAGGCTTCCATTAGGCTCTGGCATGTCAAACAATCTCATCCACTGTTTCAAAAACTGGTATCCTCTGCTGAAGAACATGCGAGTAGCAGCTACTCTGAGCAGGACTGCTCTTGATGTCATTGAACTATTTGTCAATCCCAGATACATCATTTAACATCAAAATACTTAGATGATAATCATAACAACAATCTCAACCACTAAAGTCTAAGTGCATGTCCTAGTTTTGATAATTGACAATATCATGCAAGAGACATGAATATTTCAAGCCAAATACAGAACTTCAAATCAGAGGGATCACAACAATTATCAGTCCACTAAACATAGGAAAAGACTCTTTACAAACATCAGCATGCTATGAATGATCAGTAAACAAAATCACAGGAATCACTAAGTAAACAAGATCACAGAAGGATTATTACCAATGGTGGGAATTGTGGTCACTATCTCTCCAAGCTTGAGCTTGTATAAGATGGTGGTCTTACCAGCTGCATCAAGACCTACCATCAAAATGCGCATCTCCCTCTTGGCAAAGAGACGGCTAAATAGCTTCGTGAACGTCAATCCCATATTGTTTTCTTATGGATGACCCCTGAACACATTTATAAATAAATAAATCGTGAACAGGTATATAGAAATGGCAGTAGTTTGTTTTCCCAAGACGTGCATACACAAATAAATGAGAAACAAAAGATACTAAAAAGGCGACTACGGCAGCTTATGTTATAAAAGCTATTAGGTCAATTGAGATCCACGAACAACTCCATTCATTTATTTATCATAGCATCAAACGCATAATGCAGGAACCATTAACAGACTCGAAAACAATTAAGTTCTTAATTAACCGAACACTCCATGTACCATAGATCGAAACTTGTTTCCACATAATACCTTCAGATCAGGTCATGTCAAATCAAAACACAGTCAACGTAACCAAATTTCAACATAAAATGATTTAAGACGATACTCGGTAACTCAAACCACATGGAATTCAGCTTCCATATCTCAAATTTCATCAAAAATTTTCGAAAAAGAGCAAAAGTTGAGTAAATTTAAATGAAATCGATTATAAAACATGTATCATCCAACGAATCAACGTCGTAAAACGTTTCAACAATAAAATGATCTCAACCGCTCCTCGGCGAAAGCACACGAAAATTTAATCCATGGATTCATCTGGAAAAAGAAGAGAAAAATTCAAACACGAGAGAGAGAGAGAGATATTTGGTTTACCTGAGATGGCCTAGGAGAGAGGGATCGAAGAATGAAGGAAACCAAAGCCTGAGACCAACGCGTTATAGGTATAAAATGAGATTCAAGTTGAGCTGAGGTTATAAATAACCGCAAGAAGAGATTGGGGCATTTAAATAGGATATTATCGAGTTATTAAATTAACATTACGTTTCGGGAAGAATTACGGTGTTGCCACTGAATTAAGTGGCAGTCGGATTCTCTACCGTTGGATTTCTTTTGTCAAGTTGTTCAGTGCAATCAGATGCTCTGGCGCGGTGGATTCTCTTAAGGAAAGCTTAAAAAGAAGGCAATCTTAGAATATGCTATAACTTCCCTCAAAAATAAATTAATTACTCAGATGGGCCTTTTCTTAAAGTATAAGCTGAAAGTCCAGAGTCTGATTTATTTATATGTTAAAATTTTATTATATGATACGTTAATTTAATCTTTTTAATTTATTTTTCTTTATTTGACA
>LVCA01006988.1:14218-26049 GCA_004801955.1 Calotropis procera
TGAAGGTATCCTATCGACTATTATAGATTTTGGAGTTGTTAAATTATTGTTTTCTACTATTGCCTATAATCGGTAAAGGATGAGCTTCTGTGTTAAATATAAACTCGTCAAGTGGGATAATATCATTCTCTCCAAATAACAAGTATAAATACTTCAGGGTTTCACCCAGGAAAAATGTCTCCATCTTGTCTCTTCTTGGTGGAGGAATCACAGTAACATCATCCAGGGAGGTATAACCACCAGTACTAACTTTTGTATGCTTTTCAAATGCCTCGAAAATCTCCCAGCCCCATTCACGGTATCTGCAGGGAAAGGACAAAGAGTTCAGAAATATTCTACAATCTCAATAATAAATACTACAAACAATCAAAAAGTAAGGTGAGCATAAGAGTTAATTGAGAAAATTATCAAAGCTCACTTTAGATCTTCTGTAATTCGGTACAAAACAAACAATGATTCAACAGTTTCAGGGCGCAAAAGATTGTGCCGATCAGCAGGTTTAATGATTATGTCCTTAACATATTTATTGTTTTTATTTCCGCCATCAGGACCACCTTCAGAACTTCCCTGCTTATTGTATAAATAAACAACAGAGAATAGTTTCTTTAGTATAATAGTCAACATGAGCACTACAGTTACAGGTGCATCTCATAATAAATTTTGGATGGTTATTAAAAGAACAATGGGAATAAAGGGGGATAGGTCTTAGCTTGCAATAATCTTTTTCCGATGAAAAATTAACTTTGGCCAATTCAACATCTTTTATGGGATTTATCTTCTTTTATTCATTACTCAAGGCAGGGACTCTTTCTTATTTTATTGGATGGGGAAAAAAGACCAGGCAGGAAAGGCAGAGAACTTATTTCATTGACTAAACAACCAAAAATATCTCGATGGAGTAACTATTCATTTAATTTGGTTTGGTCCGTGCAATATTTAGGTTTCACTGGCTTTCAGATCAAATGACAGAGACAGAAACAAGCTGGAGTTTATAAAAAGTTCAACCAAAACTACAGATTCTTTTGTTTCCAGCTAAAAATCTTAAATTCAGAGAGCTATGGATCAAATCATTAATCTGAACATAATTTTATGGTTTTAGATCATAACTAAATTTGCTTTTAGCAAGTCCACTTTCCTTGGTTTTCCCAGTTCATACTACAACAACATACTCCTAAGAGGCTTTTCTTCATGCCTATTTACCTTTTAACTTTTTTCTTAAAAGTCTGCTTACTTACAAGGTTGCAAAAATTCTGCTTTTTAGTTCACATATCAATCTGGGAATTCTAAATGCTAAAAAATACTTTAAAGATGTGATTGTTTAGCCATTTAAATGTTGGTCTAATATATTTCATTCATTAGAAGAATGTGTATTAAGACAGTTGTTTCATACTGAAGAAATTTATTTATTCAAAATTAAGAAGAAAGTGTCAGGCCCAGAAGTGTAAACAATTTCAAGGTTAAAAGTCAAATTTATATTCTTTTTAATAAATAATGAAAATTTTGTTACCACTATTACTAGCAGAGAGAATTTGGTTATCAATGCTACTAAAAGTAAATAAATAACTATTTATTGCTTTACTGTGATCATTCCATTGCATAATAAGCAGTAGAAATGAGTGAAACACTAAATCTGAATCAACTTACCTCAACATTAAAGTAGGCTATCTCCGGGGCAAGACCAGTAGAAGTTACTGCATACATTTCTACACATGTCTTAGCCAAATCTTCAGCAAGCTTCAAATTTTCTAAATCATCAAAGGTTAGGCTGCTTTCTCGCATTGCCTTCTGCTTAGTGATACCTTTAGTGGCACCAAGGGCAAGTGTACCAGGGAGGAAGCACACCTAGAACAATTTTTGTAACAAATATTTTCAGAATTCTATACTGCAGAATTAAGATAATTTTTTTTCTTTCATGTTTTTAATTTATATTATTGTTAACATTTCTATTAGGGCAGTGATTTTGAGTGGAATTAGGTTGCTACCATTCCAGTGAGAATGCATGGATAAACAATAATATTTTACACCATTAGCAAGACTTAACAAGCAAATGATGCCACCAACATCTTCAAACGAGAATTCCTAATGATGAGTAAATATAACCCAAATACAGCACAGTGCTTCAAGAAATTCTCAGAAACAAGGTTACCAGAAAACCTATGTTATATCCATATATAGTTTTTCTTTTAACTTTTTTTTTTTTTGTTTTTCTTTCTCTCTTTTCTGGATGAAAATAAATAAATAAATAAAATAAAATAAAATAAAAAGAAAAAAAAGAAAAAAAGAACAACAAAATGGAAAGGGAGGGAGTCTCTTCCATCCCTATGTAGCTGATAAGTTGACTCGGTTGTGAGATCTTGTAGGTATATATTAATGTAAAATGTTTCTGCCATTTCTTTATCTTGGAATCAGAACCCAAGAAAAACTGATCAGACCATATATTGATTACCATTAAAGTTATAATACTCTTCTGTCCGTTGTTGTAAATCTGATCAGGAAAGAGGGATGAAGAGCAAGGAACTGGAAATTACTGCTACAATTTCACAATTGAGAAAACCAATTACCCTCAATAACCCAATTACACACCTGCTTCAACTCTATAACTCTAAATATAGTGAGGAGAGAAACTTCAATTTATCAGGAGAACAAGGTACAAAATTAACAAAGCTGATCCCATATTTCTATATCCTTCTATGAATTTATGGCACAAAAACGAAACTGCATAGATAGAAAATGCATACCAGGTGATCCATCTTCGGACTGAAAGCACCTTGAGGCCCATAAGGCAATTCACCAATAAAAACTAGTTCATTCGGGACAGATTTCCTCACAAGAAGATGCCTGACACCCTTCATTGCTTCCAGGTACATATTGTGCAAGTATGTTGAGTTACTTCCTTGCAGTTGAAGCCAGACTTTAATCAAGTATTCATAGTAACTGTCCCCACGAGATCCAAGTCTAATGGTCTCTCCACTAAATTCACCTGACTGAGGGCTGCAGTCAAAAAAGGTAAAAACCATAAATAGAAATGATAAGTTAAATATTCTTCCAACCATGGGCATGTAACAAACTCTTAAAAACCTCTTTACACTTGTTCCACATCCAAAAAATAATTAAGCTAAAAAAGCCATAACGATCTAGGGAATAGAAAAACTCAACTGAGGCTAAAAAAATGGATAAAAAAATTTCAGATAAAGAACTAGAGTAAAAGCAGGACAAAATCACTGGCCATGACAGCATTCCAAAATTAGGAATATAAAGGAAAATAATGTCTTTCAATTAATGAGAATAAACTAGGACTTCATAAAAGGGAAACCAAAAAAAGAAAAAAAGAAAAAAAATTGCTTTCAAATCCTAAAACCAGCTCAAGTTCATGTTAATGACTGGTTAATTGCTAGGTCACTGTTTCGTGGAAAACTGATTTCAGGTAAGAGAAGGGTTCAGGCATGATGGTTCAAAAGCAATACCGTCTGCCTTTAAAGTATAAGTGATAATTATTATCCATCTGAGGAAAGCATAGAAGCGATAGGATACTTTCCGCATCAGTTTTTATGAGGTGATCAGTAATGGAAGCATTAAACAAAAATGTAAGAACACCAGCCCCACTTTGAATCATGAGATATAGAGAGATATAAATAAATAGAACTTTACATATTTCCTTTTTTCATTTTTACATTCTTTACATTTTCAGTAGAAGAAGTAATGGAACATCCACATATTAGAAATATCTTTCCATCATCCATTGTACATAATCCAATTTATCCTTTTTGAAAATTATCTCTTTCACAAACTCAGAAGCATCATATGAAGAGTTGTTTAATTTATTCAGATGCAATTTAAACTTCAAATTGGTAACGTGAACTAAACTAGTCAATTCTACTGCTACTAAAGAATAGTTTACTCTAAAAAATAATGAACATAATAACAAGGAAACAACCAGTAAAAAATTATTCAGGGCCAAAGGTCTTCCCAACAAGAATTTCAACTGATCACTTGTAGAACTAAGAAGGAGAGAGAGATAGACAGAGAGAGATCATTATACCGGAAGTTTCAAATGTGCAAAGCTAAACACAAACACCAGGGGAAAAAGGTAGAAATAAATAAATAAAAAGAAAAAGGAAAAATGAAGATTATACCTTATGTATATAGGAACCAATCCATCAACCTTTGGCAGAGTTTTGATATGCTTCAAAACCTTCATTGATTCAATACTATACTTGGGATCACCAGTAATAGAACTAAGATAGTTGAATTCTAGCTGTAAAGTTGAAACTTCTGAAGTGCTGCTTGTGCCATCAGGAGCAGGGTGCGCTGAGCGTTCATGTAGAACAACGTCGCTAAAGGGAATATCTGAGGGACTTGATGTAAATGCAGTAAGCAGACGATCAGCCAAATTCCTAGCATTTTCTAGATAGATCTCAGGTTTAGGTCCCTTGTTAAAGTGATTCCCCCCTTGTCCACTTAAATGATAAGCACTTAAGAGACCACCTAAAACACGAATTGTTGTTTCAAACAAATTGACTTGGCCTTTTGTAGAAATCCTCTCAGGAAGATGATTTTCGATCCATGTACCAGCTTCAGCAACAACTTCATCAATTCCCATTATCATAGCTGTATCTAAAGCATCCACAACAGTTGCTCCCAAACCTCCTAAACCATCAACGCCTCTATGGCTCAGAGGCATAAGTTCATCATGTCCCATAGCATACTGCTTGTAGCCAGACCATGCATGGAGAAAGGCCTCCTTAACCTTTTTTTGCCTATCTTTCCATAGGGATCCAGTGTTAATGTTTACAGACGGACGATTAGACTTATTCCTACCAGCCATTTCATCTGGCGATAATTGCGGTGGAAGTCTGGGTAGTTTTCTCCAAAATTTTCTTAATTTGCTTTCATCATTAAAAAGCTTTACTCCTTCCTTAGACCCAACAACTTTCATGATATTTTTAGATTCAGCATTCATGTGTGTCAGCATAAGATATATTAGACCCCCAATCATCAATAATACTAGAAACTTCCCTGTACTACATTTTGTACATTCTTGTCTCATATTAGTTTTGAGAAAAGCTTGACTAACGGCCTGCAGAAAAGGGAGGGGATAGAAGACAGATGATAAGGAAATGAGAAATGAAATGGAGATAAATATGAATGTAGGATCCAAGCAACCCTAAGAGAAAGAAAAGGCAGAATTGATTAAGAAAATGCACTTCAATTTTAGACCACTTCTCAACACATGTATGATCCACATTTAGGGTTACGGAATATGCCTTTCAGTGCACTTCACATGACTGTTGCCACCCTATGTCTTGACTCCATTACAAGATTAATTCACCCATGAGTAGTTTTAACTTAAATGTATAGACTGTAGAAGAAACTTCAAAATACAAACTAAGATCACAAAACTTCATTCACGTTCACTGTCCAGTGGAAAAGAAAATTAAATATACATTTTCTATCAGTCATAAACAAAACTGGGGGCTATCATGCATGTCCAAAGTATTGAAACTAACACAGGAAAAGCACATCGGTAAGCTTGCACGCGAATATTTTTAAATCACCCCTTCTAAGAACTTAAAATGGTTTTAGATATTTGCCATTATATCCCAAAGTTTAATAAGTCCCAACCTATCTGCAAAATAGTTCAATAGATTCAGGCGAGACTTTTACCTCGGAATCATGTTATAGAGAAATTTCCCGACAATTAATTGACCTAAATGTAACCGGAATCTTTCTCTATTCCATTCCATACAGATATACCTTTCGCAAGACTAAAAACAAGGCATCCTCTGCATAATAGAGTTGGATCACGAAGTTTACATTTTCTTTTTTCCTTTTTTACGAATTCAATATGCATATCTGCATTTGAACAAATTTCCATCTAAATCACCAAAACAAAACCCACAAATATGAATAGCATTAAAAACCGAAATTGAGAAAAATTCAATTGCATTCATCATAGAAGGTCAAAAATAATTCATGTATTACAGCAGCAAAGCAATCTAAAATAACAAGAAAGCTCTGAGATCTCAGAAGATGATAAAACATTTCCTCTTCCTAAATTGTGAGGCTGTTCAGAACGAAACCTTATGTAACGATCGGTGGCGGAACTTGCCGTTGTCATAGTGTACATCTTTCATCGAACGGGGCAACATATCAGAAGACCTCCTTGAAAACAAGTTTCTCCTTGTTTTCCCTTTTTTATTTAAAAAAAGTAATAATAATAATAAAATAAATAAAAAACCAAAACCAAGATCCAATGACTATTAACAATCAAGAATCGACCATTATATATGATAAGCGCGTCTGTCGACAAAGAGATAGAGCGAGAAAATATAGAGGAAATCTACCACCAATGACTAGAATGGAAGGCGAAGGCTTTCTTTGGGTTCTAACAAGAACTTAGATTCAGTTCGTGCGTGTATTTGGGTTTATACTCTTGTTTGATCAATAATGATAATAATAATACAATTTGGTGGCGATCTAACAAAGAATTTAGTTTTCTCAAGTCTTTAAGTTGGAATTTTGTCTATTAAGAAAGAAGATTTAACAAGAACATACGCTAGGTATTATATTGAATATGTTGTATTAGTTATCAGACTAAGTTGTAGGCATGATAAATATGAGTCAATTATAAATACCTTTCAATGTGATAAAGGCATAATTGTCTTCTTATCTATATTCCACATCATAATTGACTTTTGTCTTAATCTCTGCTTATACAAAAAAAAATTTACAAACTTCATTTGAAAGATATCATCTTCTTATATTTGTTTTCTAACTTTTATACATTGAGTAATTTTAAGCATCAAAACTTCTTTGGTAGAAATACCTCTCTCATTTTTGCAGGATAAGAGTATTAATATAACAAAAGAGTTCTTCAGATAACAATAAGGGTCCTTTAGCTCATCATATAGGTGCCCACCATTAAAAGATTTATTTTTCTTGATCTTTTTTCTCTACCAATGATAACTACATGAGCAAGATAGAATGTTCAAGTCGAACCCTCTCATCAAGGGGCTCTGGCACAATCGAATTCTTCTAAGCCTAATTTGAGTACAGTTCTAGGACCAGGTCCTAGTCTGAACCCCAAATCAATCGGAGGTCCCCCTCCTTGACATACTAATACCATGGATGGCTTTGGCCTGTCTTTTTGTAGTGGCTTCACCACACCACTTTTGTGAAGAAATGAAGTGAACTTCTCTATCTTTTGCTTTCTATTCTCTTGTTTTTGCCATTTCGTTTTGGTAGTTTTACAATAAAGTGTCATCAGGCTTCGATAGAACATAAATAACTAGTTTTACTTCTTTCCCTATCTGGTACGGTCCCTTTCAATTCAAGGTGAACTTATTGTCTTTAGCTTGCTAATAGGTCATCTTGATCTTTTTAAGGACCCAATCTTTGATGCTCTCTCAAGAATATTATTTTATCATGGGAGGCCTTTGTTTGTAACTTGTAGACCTAGGATTTAGCTTGAGCAACTTTCCTTCTCTCATCGAGGAGCTCGAGATCCAGCTTTCTAGTCACTATGTTGGATAACTCTTCCAATTAATCAATCCTTTGGGTGGGAAGTGCGACTTTAACTAGTGCTACTGCTTCTAATCAATAGAACAACACATATAGAGAGTCTCTCCGGTGGGGCCCCTAGCTGAAGTATGTACTTACCATAGAACAGATTTCAACTAGTCTACCCTTTTGTTGGATTTGCTTGCCAAGTTCTTTTCAAGGTGTTGAACACCAATTTGTTAGCTGCTTTTGCTTGGTTGTTTCCCTAAGGGTGTACCACAAAAGATTTTCCGATGTCTTATATGGAATCGTTCACACTTGGCTGTGAACTTCCTGGATAATTGGGTACCATGGTAGGTAACCATGACGCGTAGGATACCAAATCGAACTTTAGAACATTCTCCTTGGTAGGTTCACCAATGGGTTTGCTTCAATCCATTTCAAGAAGTAGTTTCCAACTACCACCAGGTACTCGAAACCATCTCTTGCCTTTGGAAATTTGCATATGAGGTCCATTCCCTACAAGTCAAGAGGTCATGTTGGAACGAGAGAGGTTTGTTGAATGAACGACAATCTTGGTTTATCTCCAAATGTTTGGTAGCTTTTGCATTTTCTAACATATGCCCTGGGTTTGCTGTTGAAGGGTTGGCTAATATTATCTCTCTAAATTATCCTTTATGCTAGGGATCTAGCCCCTAGGTGTCCTCCACAAACTCCTTCGTAGACTTTACTCAAGAGGTCATCAACTTGATTTGGGGGCATATATTTGAGGAGAAGGTTTGAGAAAGACTTCCTGTATAAGATATAGTTAACAATTATATACTTTGTTGTGTGCTTTCGAATATGTTTTGTCTTGACTAGGTCTTCTGGGAGAACTCTATTTTCGATTAAGTTTTTGATCTTGTCCATCTAGGTTTGTGAGATGTTGTTGATAGTCATGAGGACTAGGTTTGGGGCAATCGACGAGGTGTCTTGCACTTCAATGAGTATGTTTTTCTTGTTCGTCATCTAGCCTAAAGTGACTTTAGCAAGATAGCCGCCTTGATATTGTCACTTTGGTTGATAGCCTCTATGTCAAATGAAGGGAGCTTTGAAACTTTTTGCTGAGCGACAAAGAGATATTCTACCAGATTATCAGAATTGACATTAAATTCTCCCGTGATTTGTTTCACGACGACTTGAGAGTTGCTTCTTGCAAGGAGGCGGTGATGCCCACCTCTCTTGCCAATTCGAGTCCGATGATGAGGGCTTCATATTTAGCCTCATTGTTGGTGAGCTTGAAAGCTAGTCGGACACAACTTCTTGTAAACTCATGTTGACTAGGCAAAGTAAGGACCATCTCCGCTCTAGCTCCATTTGAATTCACCACTCCACTACATTTAGGACCCACGTGTTGCAGGAGGTTTTTGAGATTTTGAAAATTTCTTTGACCTGTTCATCTTGGGCTCTCATTGAATGTGGTCTCAACCACGAAATCAGCCAAGGCTTGTGCCTTGTTGGCCGTCCTGGTCAGGAAATTAATTTCGTACTCGCTGAGTTCGACTGACCACTCAACAGTCTTCCTAATTAAATTATTAAAAGCAATTAAATTTAATCAACACAACATCCTGGTTCTAGGCTGATTTTCAATTTCAAATTTAATTGCTTTTAATAATTTAATCGAAGCTTAACCAACCATAATTTCTCAAATTCTCAAACATTCTTTTCATAATTTACAATACCGTCTCACGATCGCTATCTTTCTCCTTTTATACACTTTGTTTCTTTTAGGAGCCTTGTAAATTGTGGCTTAATTAATTCGGTTTGACTACAAGAAATTTAGCCTAAAAAAATAAGAATAATTACAAGCTTATTAGTTCAATAATAAAATAAATCAAAATTTATTATAATAATCTAAATAACAGATAAAATCCCAATAATAATAAAAATAGATGCAATTAATACTAAGTATAAGAGGTAAAAGTATATAATTCGTATGCTATCAACTATCTCATTTCCTCCTACACCTCTTTGCATTCACTTGTCCACTCAATGCTTTTTACTGTCCCCTTTGAGTGCTTTGAAGAAAAGGAGACATTTTACAACTGATTTCACTATGAAACGTCCCTAGGTGATGATGCACTCATTGAGCCTTTGGATGTCCCTTACACAATTGGGTGGAGTCATGTTAAGGAGTGTAGAAATTTTTCTTGGATTGGCCTCTATCCCCGTTTATGTGATCATGAAACCTGTGAATTTTTCGACCTTCACTCCAAAGGCGCATTTAGTCAGGTTTAGCTTCAAATTGAAGCGATAGGATATCAAAGGTTTCCTTAAGATCATCGAGGTGCGATTCTTCCAGATTTAGTTTTCACTACCATATCATCCACATACTGTAATACCCCAAGCCAAATTAGGTAATTATAATAAGTATATAATTAAATTATTAAATAAATGATTTCTTTTATTATGGATTAAAATTGAATATATGAGGAATATTAAGGACTAATTAATAAATAGAGGATTAACCTGGGTATAGCTAACTTATATGAGTCTTCGGTTAGGTATTCTAATTAAGGGCGATAAGAAGAAAAAAATAAAAAATGGAAAATGAGAGAAATGAAGGATGAGAGAAGGCGGCAAAAGGAGTGGATTAGAAATTGTAAGAATCTCATCTAGGGGCATGTCCTACCCAACCTTCACCCCTTGCTTCGAGTGTTGTGGTGAATCTGGAGAGACTCATATTCTACTACGGCTTCAATAGGCGTCCTGGTGTCCTTTTTGTTAGCGGTGTTGGCTGTGATCACCCCAATCTCCATTGGTTCCAAGGGGACCTTTTTGGACTTTTAAGATTGAATCAAAAAGTTAAGTAGGCTTTAGAATTATTCTTCACACTACCTATGCCTTCAGCAGTTCGAAATTCAATTTGATGGTGCATGAGGCATAGAGGCAACCATGTCGAAAGCTGCCATAGAGAGTGTGCCCATGAATTTTTGAAATTGGAATTTTTTTTTTAAATTGAAATTTACAAATAGAAAGGAATTGATAAAATATTTCTATAAAAAGAATTTTGCCATTTAGACCATTCATTATATGAAATTCCGTGAATCGTGTATGAAATTCGAATTTTTTGGGATAATTCATTATATGAATTTATGTGAATCATTATATAAATTTCTGTGGATCATTATATGATTATTTTTTAACTTTCCATATGTAGAAAAGAAATAGAAAGCCTCATTCAAGAAATTTTTTTTGATCGAATTCATAGGAATCAATAGAAAAGGAAAATATGTTATGATACACAAAATCTAATGATAACTCCAATTTATATCACATCTTTATTATTGATTCATGCCTTAATTGTGTTTAATTGAAAGTATTTGGTTTTATTTACAAGAAATTGATTATCTAATTGCTCAATTTTGATTATAGGAAAGTTTTGGGGATCAAATTGCACGATTGGACAAAATTTGGGGCAAAATCACAATTTTTGAAGACTTCTGCAAGGCCTTGCTGAGCTGAGCACGGCCGTGGTCATGCCCTAGGCCAAGATCTGTGCAAAATTTTGGTGATTTTTGGCTGCTGAATGGTCCAAAATGCTCCCAAACTCACTCCTATAAATAGCAGAGCCTCCATACTCTCTAGGCACCCATTCTTCTCATCTCAGAGTATTCTCTAGTGCTCAAGATCACTCGATCCTCTTTGATTGAATTTTCAATCTCAGATTTCAGCAATAGAGTAGTGAAACAATTTTGAGTTTGGAGTTCTTAGAACTTTCGCTGTTTCGTCAGGAAATCCCTGAGAACTTTAGGTTTTCTTTTTTCTTATTCATAAGATAGTACTTGAGCCTCGAACCGTAAGGGAGAGTGCTATCACTAGTTTGAGGGTCAAGATTCGGGTTCTAGAGAGCAGAGCAGGGAAGCATCTCGGGGATTAAGGAGGTTTCGAGAAGCGGAGCATATCATGAAGTGGTAACAGCTTTATGGCAAATATCTTCTTTCATTGTCTTTTAGATTTTCCTGTTTATTTCCTAAATATTTGTTAGAATTCCTAAACTTAAGGATCTTATTTTATATGTTTGAATATTTGAGATTTAATTTATTCTTATATCCCGGGAGGATCTCAAAGCTTAATTGACATTGTGTTTTGATTTGTTTATTTAAGTTATTTTTTGTCTGATCATAGCCTTGAGCATGTTTCACAAAATTTAACTTAACAATTAATTACTTTAGGCCAGACTCAAGAAATTGTTTTTAATTGCCGAATTAGGATAATTAACATGATCAGACCCTGATACGTTAAGAATTCTAATAACACTGAGTTAGGTCCTTATGCTGATCGTCGAGGGA
>LVCA01007113.1:17515-28143 GCA_004801955.1 Calotropis procera
ATTCATGAATGAATTTGATTTATCACAAGTTGAGATTAAACTTAGATTATTTGATTGGATGATTGTCTAAGATATTATTTTGTTGTTTAATCGAACTCTTCTAATGTGTTGTTAAAAGTAGGTGATATGATGCAAATTAATATTATTTTTAGTATTCAATTAAAAAATTGGTATAATAATAAGAAATTTATTAACAAACAAGAAATAATTGAATTTATAACATTCATCTTTAACTGAAAATTTCAATTCCATACTTGCATTTTCTAAATTTGTTTATTGTTTTTATAATTTTTTAATAATACAACCCCTTTTATTATTTTTGACTTTTTTTCAACTAGTTTTAATCAGACTTTTTAAGGAAATGATTCAATAAAATTTTGTATTGTTCGTTTATTAAATTATATTAATCTTATTTGATTTTATTATAATCGTAAAATTTTAAAACGTAAGCCGTGGTGCCAAAAAGGAAGGAGCTTCACCCATTCATCTAAGTCATGCCCGCATATATAATTGGTTGTGATCGGGAAATATTGTACAAGAAGTCTGATTGGAATAAGTTTGACTACTGATGAGGAATTTTGATGATGTGGACAAGAAGTCTTTCAGAAATGACGCTGATTGGAAGGAACTTTTACCTACAAGAAGTCAAATTGAAGGAGTGGTCCTCCGATTTGACCTTACGATGCTTAAGTTAGTAAATTTTATAAAAGTGTGTAAAATATCAAATGTAAGAAAATAATGGAGATTAAGAAAATGATCAAAAAGATCCCCTTTCTAATTTCTACCTTTGTATTTATAAGGGAAGTTTTACCTTTACCGCGTTAATTAGTAGCGTGATTTTACAGTGTTTGATGAGTCATATATACACTAGTCGTTTATTTATAATTGTATTGACATTTGTCATAGACCATTAATTATTAACTTGGCCTTTAATGACAGCTATCATCGACCACTTAATATTAACTTGGTCTAAATAGGATGATGTAAACAATGATTGACATTTGTCATTTCTTTGTCTACACGTGTTTATGTATTGTCACTCCATTTGGACGCATCTGGATCATCTGATTTTACTATTGGTACTTCGACCAACGAAGTGTAACATCTTCATAAGGCCAACGAAGTCAAGCTTGTTGCCACATGTGTCACAAATTTTGATCAGATTCTATTCCTCTTCAATGGCCCCCAGATTGTCAAAATCACTGATTTGTCTCAATCTACCATATGCTAATTCACCGATAATATTTGAATTTTAAATTCATGTACTTCGGACCTCCATTTATGACAGACACCAAATTGGTCATAAATTCATTTTAATTTAATCGTTCCAATCCCAAAAAAATATTATAAAGTAACCCTAGCTGTCTATCGCATCTTTATGACACCTCTTGATTATCCCGAGACAAAATTTCACAGTAACCGAATGAATTTTTGAGAAACCATGTAAAGATTTATTATTTAGAAATTGTAAGGAAGATTCTTATGCAAGCTTCCTCTTTCTCTATAAATACACCAAGGATTCATATTAATTTCTTCTTTCCTTCTTCATCGATTTTCCGGCATACTAACTCTCGGTCCTTAGCAACTGCAAAGCTTGTTTCAACACTGTTCTTTGCTTTCTGCATTTTTTCCTACTCATCTTGTTATGTCTGTTGTTGCTTCTTTTCACCCTTATTCTCAGTAAAATTTTTACTATTGCAGATTTTGCTGATTGCTAACAAGGTATATTTGGTTTTTATTTGTTTTTTGGATTGGATTTTGTTATTTTGGGGTTTTCTGGATTTTTGATAAAATGGGTAAGAAACAGATTGCTAGAAAAGTCCGTTGGAAATTAAGTGACCCAGATTTAATCTTGTTTGAAAAAAGGAAAAATGAGTGGAGAATCGTAAAAATTTTTCGATTTGTCATCAGATTTAGGAATGGGTTTTGGGCTTTAAAGATTCTCGGGATTCGGGGAGTCCAAAGGGTATATAACAATGAACTGAGGAAAACCTATGAGTTCTAGGATGATTAATATAGATGATGATCTTGCCATTAATTTTAAATAACTTACCAAGACACAATTCTTCTCAGGTACCAATGTCGAACTCCAAGTCCCCAATTCCAAGTGTTGTTGAAGTCAAGTCTGGCAGCTCCTTCTCCACTTCAAGTGGAAACATAGTTGTCGAAGATTATGAGAGTTCTAGTGAGGAGAGTGTAGGAAACGGGTAGGAAGTGAAGGTCCCTCTCCACCTCAAACCTCATCTAATCCCACTCAGATTCCAACTACCGTAGCTTCATCCACCTATACTTTCGACTGACCCTTTTCTCGACCCCTCCATACCTCAAGCTATCTCAGTGGCTATCCCATCATCCTCCTCTATTTCGAAAACCACCTTCGTCGGAGTAACAGCTATTGGGTTAACCACTAGAGACTTACCAAAGTCGAAACCTGGTATTAGTAGCTCTGCTCATAGGGGTAAAAAATTGATAGACGAAGACTTTGCTTTGAAGAATAACACTATTGACCCTGCTGAAATTTCTGCTTTGAATACTAACCTCGACCAAACTAAATTTAGGATTTTCCACATGCCTTCGATTTTGGGCATGTCTGACCACTTCGTTCTGATTACTAAATCTAATTGGTTCTCAGCCTGCTCACATCCACCCTAACATAGTTTGATACTTTATTCTCTCATAATTCTTTGTAGAAGGGTAGGAGTAGAAATTTCTGAGCGGATTCTTAGCACCTTCTTCGGACTACTCCGAATGAATAACCTAACTTTTTTCACTTCGCCCTCGCCCTGGTGTAGTTAGCCTTTTTAATCCTCCACCAAACAAGATGGTTTCGTGGAGAGAGATGGGTATGTGTAGAATCTACCGACGGCTTCCCATTCCAACCACTAATCAAAAATCTTGAGGCTTGGAGACCCATCCCTAAAAAGAACCCATGTTACTCCGAGTCCGATTTAAAGTTTTTAGACTTTGTGAAAAGTGAACTAGCTGAGGATCCTTACACCCAAACTAAGGTATTTTCAACTAGCGAGCTTCTTGAAAATAGTAGCCAAACTTGGTGTGGAATAGGAGGTATTTCTGCAAATACACGCCGAAGCCTCTTAGGTTTAGAAGACAAGGAAGAATATCCCATGTGGAAACTTCATCCGGGAAGAGTTTTCATGGACAATTGTCTTGTGTGCAACATACCAAATAGCCAAGGCTGCCCTACTTTGGGTAGTGTTTTGTTTGATTTTTCCTGAACTCATATTCCTTTATTTCACTTTCTAACACATTTTTTTTCTAGAAATGTCGAATTTTACAACACTCTGCCACGCCCAGAGAACTACAAGAGAGCAAGCTATTGGAGCCATCTCTCCCAATCCCGCCAAGGCAGTAGACAAATCCTCTTTCATGTTGAGTCGTCATTGGCGGGAACGGCTACTTTGCCTCCCGCTCCGGTGGCCCATCCCCAGCAATGCAAGCCAATGTCCTTGAAGAAAAACAAGCATGGGGAAAAGAATAAAGAAAAAGAACCTGCGACCGACAAGAGCAAACAAAAAAGACCGAGTGAGGAAGGCACAGATGCTGCCCGGAAAGTCACGTTCAAGCTCCCCCTTCTTGATCCACTCCGGATGTTATCCCTGCCACTTCATCTGCAAATTTATCCACAAGAACAGGCCAAGAGAAAGAGGTTACGGCTTCGTCTTCATCCCCTTTCTGGCTAAAGGAACGGTTTCAGCTTCCTCAAGCTATTTGCGGTCTGGGCTAGGTTGCCCAAGAAATTCAATCATCAGCACCGGTTTTGAAGAATCTTCATTTGGCTGAGATGAAAATTGCTCGTTACTTCGAAACCAGCCTTCTTACTCGAAGCATGGATTCTGACACGTTCAACTCTGCTCGAGACTCTTCACTCGGGTTGGACGAGACAGTAGGCTTGCTAGGAGCTCATCTTACTTAGGTTGGAAAAAATTTTATCATGAACTTTGCAAATCAAATTTTTGTACTTTGATAGTAACCTCTTCTATCTTTGCAGTTTGCTTCTTACGACGTGCACCTTGGTCACATGGCCTCTTCGGCCAACTCATCGAAGTATATGGTGATCGGACTAGAGAAGAAGGACTCTGACCTTTCTTCTAAGCTTTTGGCGTGCAAGAAATCTCTTCAGTCCGTAGAAGAAAGAAAGAAAATCTGTTGAAGATCAACTTGCTCTTACCATAAAAGAAAAAGATGATCTGTCAGCGAAGTTGAAAGCCTAGATCCAAGGAATATACTGGCGAGGTGATGGAACTTTTCCGTCAGTCCCCCGAATACCAGCAGGATCTTTTTTTCAAGGCAAGTGTCTTCTTTGATTGAGGCTGCGCTCATGTACTCCGACAGTTCCATCAATTCATCTCGAACAAGCTTGATATTTGTCGAGTAGTGGAAGGCTCCTTCGCAGACTTCGAGTTCTAGGGTGGTTTTGATTTCATTCCTTTTACCAGTGAGGAACTTCAAGAAATTGTTGAGGTGGACAAGGAGGAAGACAGTTCCTGGGAGCCTCCTCTGCAGCTAAGCCAAGTTTCTTTTACTTGGTTCTAAGATTCCGTCAAACAGGGAATATCGAGGAACCAAGTAACACATTGTCTAGTACTCCAGCTGAAATTCCGTCCACCCCAGTAGAACCTTAAGTCGAGACTCTGCAACCTGAGAGCTGAAATCGTTTCTTACATTTATTTTGTTGTCTTTTTATTTATTTATTTATTTATTTTGTAATACCATAGGAATCTCCTTTAAATATTAACAATGGTAATTTTTGCAAAGTTTTGTACTTCGTTTCTTTACTTTGTCTTGACATTAATCAAAGCTTCATTAAGTACTTAACTTTACTACTAAAAGTTAAATTTCAAGATTTCAACCACACTTCTAAGTAAACAATCATAATAATTTATATTAACATATCTTGAAGTACTTTGAACTTGGTATCATTTAAACAAAACTTAAGCATCTTAATATTACATGTAATATTTCTTTAAATGATCAGAATGCCAAGGATTTGGAAATAGATCTCCTTCTTCATTTTGAAGTCGGTATGTCCCAGGTGCTACTTCGCTATGTATTTTATATGGTCCTTCCCAATTGGATGTGAGTTTGTTGGCTTCCAAAGTTCTTGAAGTGACCTCAATTTTCCTAAGGACCCAATCTCTGACGGCCAGTGGTCTTCTTCAGACTTTCTTGTCATGAAAATGTTTGGTTTTTTCTTTATAAACTTCCATTCTTCCTCGAACAATTTAGCGCCTTTCTTCCAAATAATCTAAGTCTAGCAATCTCGCCGAATTGTTATTCTCCTCACTGTAAGCTAGCACTTTGTGACTGGGAAGTGCGAGTTTGGCCGGTGCTATAGCCTCTGACCTATACACAAGTGCAAAAGGAGTATCTCCAGTGGGCCCCCGAGTCAAAGTACGCACTGACCACAAGATAGAGTGCAATTCATCTACCCATTTTTTGGACTGGCAATCAAGATTCTTTTTCAGAGCTTTTAAGATTAATTTGTTAGCAGCCTCGGCCTATCTATTGCCTTGTGGATCCGCAATGGAGGATTTCCAATGCCAAATATGTAAACAATTGCATTCATCTATAAATTTCTTGGAAAATTGGTTATCGTGATTTATTATAACTGCTCGAGGAACTCCGAATAGGCATAAAACAAAGTCGTGAAAGAGTTTAATACGTTTTCCTCTGTTGGGTGTACCAATGGTTTAGCTTCAACCCACTTCAAAAAATAATCTAGTGCCTCTACTAAATACTCAAAACCACTTTTGGATTTGGAAAATTTACCCATAAAATCTATTCCCCACATATCGAATGCCCATGTAGGAACTACCGGTGTTTGCTGAATTAAGGGTAACCTTGGAATATCTCCAAAAATTTGGCAACACTTACATTTTTTTAATGAACTCTAGTGCATCTCGTTACAGTGTGGGCCAATAATAGCCTCGATAAATCACCCGGTTAGCTAGTGTTCTGGCCCCTAGATTTCCTCCACAAATACCTTCGTGAATATCCTCCAAAATAGGCTTTGCCATATCAAGAGGGATGCCGAAGTAAAGGCTTTGAGAATGATCTTCGATACAAAATTGCTTCGTGAATTATGTATCGTGCACTTTGTCTCTGAATTTGCTTGGCTTCTTTTGGTTCTTCAGGCAAGATGTCATTCTCCAGGAAATCTTTAATTTTATGGACCCAAGTTTTCTCTGTGAGTTCATTATTCATAATCAAACTTTGACCTTTTGTGATGGGGAAAATTTGCACTTCGACATAGATCGAGAGGTCATTTGGGGCATCACCGGAAGTAATTCGCGATAAATGATCTACTTCTATATGATATTGGCGATCAATTTTCTGGAGTTGAAAATGGGCGAAGTGACTTTTATATCGAAGTGTCTATTCTGCATATTTCTTCAAATTCTTATGTACTTGTCAGACCACCACTTGAGAATCACTAAAAACTTTAAGGCGTTGTACTCCAATCTGTTTTGCCCACATGAGTCCATGTAACAACGCTTCATACTCAGCCTGATTATTGGATAATGGAAATTCTAGCCTCATACACCGTCTTTTCGAAAATTGCTCACTTGGTGATTTCAAAATGAGCCCTATTCCAGATCCTTTCTCATTTACAGTGCCATCTATCATCATCATCCAGCATTTTGACATTTTTTGCGGAGTTGCTTCTTGATATGGCACTATTGCAAGTCCTTCATCTTCTTTGAATGATGTTTCAACCAGAAAGTCAGCTAATGCTTGAGCTTTTATTGTCATGCGAGGTTTGAAAGAAATGTCATACCAGCACAGTTCAATGGACCATTTCAGCATTCTTTCGGATTGATCTATTTTGTGATATATTTGTTTAAGTGGTGCATTTGTGTAGACTATAATTGGATGTGCCAAAGAGTAAAAACGCAATTTACGGTCAATAACAACGTGGGAGTAAGCCAATTTTTCTTATACTGGGAGTTGTTTGTTATCAACCTCCTGAAGTAGTACAAAAGCAATAGCTAAATTACATGCAGCCAAGTAATCATAAAGTGTTTCTCCAACTTCTGAAGAACTAAGCAAAGGCGGGTTTTGTAAATACTGTTTCAGGCTTTCCTAGTCTCTTTTACATTCTTCTGTCCATACAAATGACTTCGCTGACTACTTCAAAATCTTGAAAAATGGCAAACATTGCTTAGCGGACTTTGATATGAATCTTCCTAGTGCTGCCACACATCCATTAAGTTTTTGGACATCTTTGATGCACCGAGGTTCCACCATATTCATTAAGGCCGAAATCTTCTCCGGGTTGCCTTCAATTCCTCTTTCTGTCGTCATGTAGTCGAGGAATTTACCAGAATGTACTCTGAAAGTGCACTTCATTGGATTTAACTTTAATTGATACTTAGCTAAAGTCTGGAAAGTTTCTTCCAAATCCTGAATATGTGATTTCCCTTTTGGAGGTTTTACCACTATATCATCCACATAGACTTTGACGTTCCTCCCGATTTGCTTTTGGAAAATTTTATCCATCATTCGTTGATAAGTGGCACCCGCATTCTTCAGTCCGAATGACATGACTATGTAACAAAAAATCTTTCCTGTTGCTTGGAAAGATGTGTGAGCCTGATATTCTTCCTTCATTCAGATTTGATGATATTCAGAAAAGGCATCCAAAAAGCTGAGCGTCCCATACCTTGAAGTTGAATCCACTAATTTGATGATTTTTAGGAGCGGATAACAATCTTTCAGACATGCTTTGTTCAGATCAGTGAAGTCCACGCACATATGCCATTTCCCATTGGCCTTCTTCACCATGACAATGTTTGCTAGCCATGTGGGTAATTGACTTCTCAAATAAGGCTTATTTGAAGCAATTTTTGTACCTCGCTCCTTATAGCATCCTCCTTTTCATCCTTGAAAAGTCTTAACTTTTGTTGTATTGGTACAAAGGTGGGATTAATGCTAAGCTTATGCTCTGCTACTTCGGGATCAACTCTGACCATATTCGTAGTGCACCAAGCAAAATTCTCTTTATGCTGAATAAGAAACTCTTTTAAATCTGCTACTACCTTGTCAGTCAATCCTCGGCCAATTTTAATCTTCTGCTCAGGGTAGTCAGGATTAACAATTACTTCGTGTCCATCTTGTGAGTAGTGAATCCTTTCAACCTCATCAGAGTAGGAGTCACCATCTGGTCTCCAAGTCGCATTTCCTTAAAGTAGTGATAGTACAAAATATTGGAAGATGCTCCAGAATCGGCAAGGACTCTCCGCATGATATATTTTTGAAAGTCCGATTGAGTTATTGCTATATCAAGAATTATAGGGTTGGACTTTTTTCCCTAGGTTTGCGCCAACTCCGCTCGGGAGAAAGAGATGACGTCTTCACCCTCGAGGCCTTTCGGTGGAGTGAATTCCTCCTTTAACATATGAATATGCCTTTTCCACTGGCAAAGTGATTGTTCTTTGCCAAGAATTACATTGATAACTTTCTCTTTACCCTTAGAAGTGGAAGCTGGTTGCGAGGTATCTTGCATATACTCATTCAACAAACCCTTTCTCTCTTCAAGACTTCAATTATTTTCTTGAGTTGTACACAATATTCAGTATCATGCCCATGATTTTGATGAAAATTGCAATATTGACTTCGGTCTTGATACTTCTCAGTATTCGGATTCATTGGTAGTAGATCTCGAACTCTAAACTTTTTCTTCAATACTGCTACAACATTCTCAATTGGAATATTCAATCCAAATGGTTTTTTTTGTTTTCTTTGTTCTGTTTTTTCCTTTGGAATCTGAGTTACCTAGATTATTTGGAGTAAAATTTGACTTCAATTTGTTTGTGTCATTTTTCTGGAATCCTGTGTGCGAGTCAAACTTAGACTTTACACCTTTATTAACGTTGATTGCACTTTTTGCCAGATTTAGCTTCCTATCCGAATGCTCAATAGCCAGTGCTACTTGCTTGGCTGTCTTGAACATTTCGTCAATGGTTCGCGGGTGGCGAAGTCCAAATTCGGTCTTTAAGGCATGAGACCGCAATCCACCCTCAAAACACGTGATCACAATGTGTTGACTTAATCCTTCTATCTCATCATAGATTTTCTTGAATCTCTCCAAATAACCTAAGAGGGATTCATCCTCCCCTTGTTTTGCATTAGTTAAGTCTCCTCTTGTCTTTGGTATCTCTCCAACAGTACTGAATTTATCCAAGAACATTTTCTCCAATGTATACCATGAGTCTATGGTATTGGACTTCAAAGAGGTAAACCATGTCAAGGCCTTTTCCGATAATGTACTTGGAAAAGCCTTACATAAAAAAGCCTCATCGGTAGTCACGATGCTGACTTATACTTGCAAATATGCTCCTAAGGCTTTGTTTTGCCTGTATAAAGAGCAAACTGTGGAAACTTCAAATTCGTATATGGCACCACATCCTGTACCCACTTAACAAAAGGCTCCATTTCGAAAGCCTTCCAGATTGTTTTTGACCCCTTTTTAGGTGCTCTTTTGGGTCACGTCCTTCGGTGAGACACCTTTGTTGGGGACCTCATTGTTCGGGCTTGGTTGGGAAGCGTAATCCTAGAACATTCATGATCCGCTAATTCCAATGAACGTCTTGCATGAGACCTATGGGAATGAGATCGAGCCCAGTCTCGAGACTCGCCCACTTCACTTCTGGCGGGAACTCGTGATGTTTCACCGTGTATGGGGTTAGATGTTGGATTGACATTCATGACATTTGGTCCCACTCTCGATGGAATGTGAGAGGGTTGTGGTTCATTCCTGGGAACACTCTGAGCTTGTGTCGGTACATGTTGTGAAGCGTGCTCCCTAGTTGGTGGTTGCTCTGGTGGAAAACTTATGGGAGGAAGAGTTTCTCCAAGTGTTGCGGTCTCTCGTTGTAACCTGCACCAATCATCAAGTAACCGCTGATGCTTTTGTAACTTTTCAATCTCTGCTTGTAGCCGTTGGACCTCTTCAAGCATCACCTGTCGTGAATATGTCGTTGATTAAGTACATTGCGTAGGTCCGTTGTAGATGTAGTAGCCCTTGTTGTTGATGCAACTCTAGAAGCTCCTGTACTTATAGAATGACATGTTCTTTGACTTACCATTGTGATTGTGGATATCTTACTTTCCTTTGATTCCTGATTATTCCTGATAACATAACCAAACTGATCGGGAAATTTTCTGACTGGAATAAGTTTGACTGCTGATGAGGAACTTTGCTGATGTGGACAAGAAGTCTTTCAGAAATGACACTGATTTGGAAGGTATTTTTACTTGTAAGAAGTCAAATTGAAGGAGTGGTCCTCTGGTTTGACCCTTCAATGCTTAAGTTAGTATATATTCTAAAAGTGAAAAATATCAAATGTAAGAAAATAATGGAAATTAAGGAAATGCCCAAAAAGATCCCCTTTCTAATTTCTACCTTTGTATTTATAAGGGAGTTTTACCTTTACCGCGTTAATTAGCAATGTGATTTTACAGTGTTTGATGGGTCATATGCTCACTCGTCGTTTATTTATAATTGTATTGACATTTGTCTAGACCATTAATTATTAACTTGGCCTTTAATGAGAGCTATCATCGACCACTTAATATTAACTTGGTCTAAATAGGATGATGTAAAC
>LVCA01007274.1:24038-36386 GCA_004801955.1 Calotropis procera
GTAACAGATTCAGAACGAATAACAGAGAAAATTACCTTTAGCTTCATCATCTAGAGCTCCGACATACAATTTTGAAGCACAACTTGAACTATTTCCATTGATTACTCAAAAACTCAGATTCAACATATAATATATATATATATATAGATATAGATATATTCAGTGTAGATTTAATATCAGGAAACGAAACTGGCTAAAATTTAACGCTTCATTCCGAAGCTAGAAACGAAGTAAGAAAGAACCGCAAGAGATTCATTAATCAGTTCTACTTCTCTATTCAGTGATTGCTAAACAGTGATTAGTATTCTACTTTTTAAAGATCCAATTAGAGAGCATCAAACAGGGCATTTGTATCCACGAATATTTAGTACTGGGAGGGCGGGAACAAAATTTGCTCCGTTGCAGCTTTCTCCGCTATTTTCTTGAGCAAAAGCAATTGTTCCGTAGAATAAACACAGGTACCTCTTGAATAAAGCACCGTATGTGCCCCCGGTGAGTTCATCAAGACCTCTAGTAGTTGTTGGCGGTTCAACGTAGCCAGCACTCCGCCTCCAAACTCGTTTACATTCGGGTTTTCAGCCGGAATATTATTAATCGAACTGCAGGAGCCTGTAGTGTGAACCGGCATGGCCTGGAGGACGCGAATCTGAGCCTGGAGAAATTTGACGTACTTGCACGCCTCCTCGAGCATCGTAGCGGTGTCCATTCTCCTGTTCCACGGTAACACCTTTTCCAAAGATCGTACCTTATCGCTCAATCTCTGCCGCTTTTTAGCCGTCCCTTTCGCTCGTTCCCGGTACGGCGCACAACGCTTCATGTTCGTTGACGATGAATCGATTTGATTTTTTAAATATGATAACGAGGACGAGTCGGTAGGATGGAAGTGGAATAGTAGTTGCTCGTTTTCATAGCCAGTTTGAGGTTGAAGCAGCGGTTCGCATGATTTCTGGATAGGAAGATGGCCGAAGTGGCCGGCGAAATCCAATCCGTCATTGAAGCCGAAGCAAGGATTTATAGGAGGCGAGGCAGCAATGAAGTTGATAAGAGGTTCAGTAAAACCTGCCTCTTCAGTGGCGCCATGGTTGAGTTTCAGCAACTGGAAGTCAAAATCCTTGGGGTTTAAACGCTCATGTTTCGTCATTTTCAGCTTCTGATCTGAAACATCATCATGTCTCCAAGTCTCCATCTGCAGAAATCCTTCACCCGCAGTGTCATATGTAACCGGAGCCAAACTTCCATCGAACCGAGAATAGTTCATGAGCGTCAACGACAAAGGCTGCAAAACAGACTGGAAACTAAGCTCCGGAAAAAATCCATAAAGATAAGCATCGTCGGCACCCATCGCCGGCATCACGTATCCACAGTGTGAGTCGGCGACAGGGATACCTTCCTTCAGGCAGAAGTTTCTCTCCATTTTGATGTTCTCAAAATAAAAACGAGGAGTGTGTGATGGGATGGGGGGAGGAATATACCGAATGTATACAATGGTGGACACGTGGCCTCTCCTGAAAGGGAGTAGTAAAACTAACTTTGGCGGCTCAGAGAATCAAAAGTGACAGTTGGCAGCTTGTTTGGGTACTTCATAACTGATCAGACTGCTCGTTCTGTCGTTTTGTCTCTCCTTTTTCCTGACATATTTTGATCCGTTGGATGATGGTACTGAGGTATCATCGCACGGTTGCAAGTAGAGCGCATGTGCTGGTCACACAACACTCTAGGAAGGCGGCAAATTTTTTCTGTTCCGCCGTGGACAAAATAGTACTGTATCATTACCAATCCGCCCAATGGTGCAGGTGGGCAGTACCGCGACCCTGTCTTCGACGCGAGGGCAAAGGAGTCATTTGAGTTTTAAAATATATTTTTACAAAACTCGTAACTTCTTATAAATTTTAAAAAACCCACGTTATTATTATAAAAGTTGTAAGGATGAAATATATAGACGTACGAAGGGGGCACGACGCAGAGCACTGACGATCCTGAATATACACACCAAACAAATGGAGATGCAAATTTAGAAATTGATGCTCCTATTCTACTCTTTTCATTAATTATTATAATTAGGAAAGGGAAGAACAAGGGAGTGGGAGGAGAGGGGAGGGGAGATCTAACAGCCAATGAAGAATTATAAATTACAAGAAGCCAAGAAAGAATTAAGTAAAACTGTACACAAGAATGGAACAGCAGAAGCAGCCGAAGAGAGATGATACTTGAGACAACAGCATCTGACTCCCCAAATGAACTAAAAGGGATAGCAGCTGTGTATCTAAATTTTTCTTCTCAAAATCATCTCTTGAAAACAATGGAAAGGGGAGGGGTAAGGGGAACTAAACCAATCCCTAATAAGTACCACATAAATTTGTTCGCTGCAACTGCTGTTTCACGCGGCCCTGCAAAATTTTTTCACCTATCCCACATTGCTTGGAATATGGGTGGTCTGTGCTTCAACCAATGTACCAATTCCTTGTCTAGAGGAGACTTGTTTAAAACAGCATCCAACATTGGGCTGCCTACAACTTTTGGAGTGTTCTTGAATGACCATATCCGATCCTTCGGCCACGGTCTCTGGGGCTGCTTTTCCTGCATAAGTTTCAAAAGGAGCAACAACAAGTAGTTGGATCAATATACAAAAGACTTTCGCAATCAATAACAACACTAAGGCTATAAGGACATTGATCATACCATACTGGCAAGCATAAATTTCACGGTCCTTGGGCCATAAACACGTTGTCTGGATGGCTTCTGGACTTTTGCATAGAAGGAACCTATATCAGGCAGAGACAAGCAACCCCTGCTTGCTCTGGTGAGGTTACTATCTGGTTCAGCATTAGCTTGGTTATACCAATACATCAGCTGTCCTAGACAATAATTTTCCCCATATGTCTTGCAGTACTCATGCCCAGCAGAACCCAACTTATCAGCATACTTGGGGCACAGGTCAAGGGGACTGATATATACAGGAGGAGATGTAACTTTCTGGTACTCCTGCAAGATGCAAAAAGTAATTAAGGGGAAAGATTCATTTTCAAGGTGTCTATAGCCATGTCAATATGAGAAGGGACGACTAACCCTTATTTTAAAAAAGGATTTTGTGTAAGCATATATATGGATCAAGTCAGCAGCAGCGTCATGGCGACACTTGTATGTACAAGGAAGGTTTCTTACTTCATCCCTCAACCTGAGACCAAAAAGAAGAAAACTCGTAAGCACACATCATGTGATTATAAACCAGAAGTACTAAAAGGTACAAGGAGTTTTTGCTTCTCACCATATTAAGGATTTCCGAAGTGCCATCTCAACATTCTCAGAAGTAGATGGATCGTGAGCTTGAACACTAGCTTTGAACTCACTAAGCAAACTGTCGTCCATGTGAGGTGCAATGCTCTGAATCAGATCCTCAACAAAAGATCCCTCTCCATTCCAGACATGCAAAGCTGCTTCTCTGGGAGAAAGTCTCTCAAGTGGCGGAGGGGCCTTCTTAGGATCCCCAAAAACACACCTCATCACATATCTCACCTGAAAAGGAGGGGGAAAAGAAATTCTCAATTGAAATAAATAAATTGATATATTAACCTCAGCTTTGAATTTCTCTTCCTATCTTTTAGGATATTCCTGAACCACCAAATATTATGGCATCCATGAGTAGATAATTCTCAAAATAATTTCACTAGAAAATAATAATCTTCACCTTATCAAGAGTAAGAGCCAAATTCTGAAGCCTCTGATTGTAGACACCTTCAGCCTAATAGCATCAAGAGAACAAAGACACCAGACAAGTGAGCACAAAAATTCTCTGTATATTATGGTAAAACCCTTAGTTAATATATCGTGCAAATGATGATGGTACACAGTTTTGAACCACCCCCATCTCAAGTATAGGAAAAAACATTCACCTGAACCTCAGCATCACTTTTTTCAACCTCCATTGAAATCTCTGCAAAATATTTCTTTTTCTCTTCCAAATTATGCTTAAGAATCTCTTTTGGAAGCTTTGTCCTCTCAAAGTTGATAAATCTGACCTGCATTCCCATGGCACAATAAAGAAAAGGTATACAAACAAGTTGTTTCACTTACATAATATTTAACAGAGTGAATAAATTACATACCAGACGAGCGGCGTATGATATGAGCCATTCTGGCAAACCATCAAGTAAACAACTACCAAGTCCAGCCTTAAGCAGGTCAATATAATCTTCTTCAGAAACTGTATTTAATTCACAAGCCTCTATCATTAAATAGTGCCGATCAAGGATACCATGGTACTCCTTTAGCACCTGCACATGAAGTTCAATTCAATTAAATGTAATGGGACAATCACTGATAAATAAAGAACTTCACAAAAAGGTAGCGTTCTTAATTATGAGACATAAAAATGGACCTACAGAGGTAATTCTTGCAAAAAATACATACAGATCAAGTCCCCAAAAGAGGTGCTAACTACAGTTAAAAACATTGCATTTGGTCACCCTAATATACCTTCTGAAAAGCACCCTCTCCAGTCAAATTCAAGTAACTACCACGGCAAACTTGGCTGCCACATAAACAAACAGAAGCTTCGTACTCTTCCTTGCTCTGCAGAATTAGAGAAACATCATCAGTAACCACCCTACTTCATTTCTGAAAGTGAAAAAAGGAGCAAAGACTACCTCAGTAACAGAGTTGTAATCAAAAGTGATCTCTTCACCGTATCTAATAGGGCGAACACTGTATATTCCAATCTGGTATTGACCATCCACTGCAGTAACTCTGTCAAAGACAACAGGAAATCGTTTCAAGATGATAATCCCCTTTCATAAACAATACTAACTTCTAGCATATATTTCAAAAAATGTTTTGACCTTTGTCCACTAGAGATTGACTAACATTAATATCTTTCAATCTCATCAGTCCAGTTATTTTCCATTTCAGTTCTAATTCAGTCTGCCTATATTTTAAAAGAAATAAAAGATATTTGATAAATCAGACATTAGTTTGACTTGGTTTCAGTTTAACAAGAATTTGAAACTGATTTGAGTTTCTGAGTAATTTCAGTTTACTATTATGGAAAATATTATGTTGCCCTGATTTGGGTTGATTTTCAGCTCAATTCTAAAACTTACACCTCAATGGAAGTCAAAGCACATGTAATTGATCTGAAATATATTTGAGACAACAACATATCTAGGTTTAGTACTAAGATTATTGAACCTTCATCAAATAATGATTTAACAGACAGGAGCAAGAGCATTGGACATAACTTGCAAGTAAGATGAATTTTAAAAGAACTAAAAGACAAAATCACACTAACATAGACCAGATAAAGGCATAATCTTATATCTACAAAACCATGAAAAAAGAAAAGAACCCAAGCAGAAATCCTTGTAGCCTCTCTAAAAAAATGTCTTTTTCTGAACTAGCATGGGAAAGATAGCACATGACTTACTAAATTCATAAGTATCTACTCCCAACTGGATCCAGAACATCCTAACCACAAATTATGATGAAACATAAACATTCATAAAGTAATTGAAACTATTCATTATCTTAAACTAACAACTTATCTATTATATGAAACAAACTTACTTTGCCTCACAATTAGGTCGACAAGAGTGACAGATTCGACTAGCATAATTTGCTTTGTGCATTGCATCCACAACTACTAGATCATATCCATCAGCATCACCCTATCAAAATAGATGAGACTCACTGTAAACAATTGAACATACACAGAAAGTGGCAAGCTTATATCTCTCATTTCAAAGGAAAAGGCACCTTCGGCCTCTCCAAATATATGTTGTAGAACTCAGGTGCTGGATCTTTGCTATTTTTTTGTAATGAGCGAATTCCATCTTGTTTCTCAAACCATTTCCAAGCAGGATAAACCTAGAATCATCATTAATAGGGGAAATATTAGAAGAAATTGTCAGATTTTTCATATATACAAAATTGAAGAACTGGCTCAAGTAATAGGAGAAACAACAACCATAAAGCTAACCAAGAACAGCATCACAGGTTAGAGAGAGATAGATGCTATGTGATGGGATTTTAGAGAGTTAATTCCCTGGGATATTAAACTAACATTGAATTCTCCTGCCTGCAACCTGGTCAAATTGAAACTTCAGATTCAATATTTCCAGAATACAAGAAATGCTTTGCTTTTTTGAAGTGCAGCAGATCTCACACTACAGTATTTATTTGCTATGCACCCTTTTAAATGAAACATCATGATCATGATAAGTCTGGAAGTCTCATGCAATCCTACAATTAAGTCTTCTTCTCACAGTAAGACCCTTTCAATTCATTACATAATGGTAGTACATATATTTGTAATCTCACTTTTTTAATGTAAAGACCAACAATAACCTCAGGATCCTTGAACTCCTAGCCTAACTCTTCTCCGTCGATCATGATCTTATCCTAACTAGACACCAAATATACAGTCAATTCTGACTTCAAACACATCACAAGCTTGGAAATTAAGAATCGAGTATGCAGATGCGTACAAATTAGCACAAATAACAAAAAGCTATCAATAAAGCAATTTAGATACTTCTACAGTTTTGATCATCCAACTATAGCTATACCTCTGTATTAAGGGGTCTGAATATGTCCACAAGAGTTACATAACTATAGATTTTCATATGATATGAAAAACCAAGAGCATAGGCCACTCTAACTAGAAAACTTAATCTGACATTTCAAATTACAACCAAACTTTGTGGTCTGGATGTTTCCACAAGAGTACATAACTATAGATTTTCATATGATAAGAAAGACCAAGAGCGTAGGCAACTGTAACTAGAAAACTTAATTTGACATTTCAAATCACAGCCAAACTTTGTGCCACCAGAAAGCTCTGGCCTTAAAGGAGGCAACTTAAGGTCGATGTGTTAGGAGCTAAAAAGGATAAAAGGCATACTTAAAGGGCAGCCTCCAAATTGAAGAGATTAAAATGATAGCAATACAAAGCACAATATTAATGAATAGCAATTACAAAATAAATATATACCGTCTGTATAAAAGATCACAACCTATCATCATCAGTATAGCAAGTGAAGAAGTTCCAAAAGAAATTAATCTGATTAGAGAATATAACTACAATACATAAACACTAAGAAAGCATGCTAGCCATCCACAAAAGTCCACTTTCCAGATGGTTATATTTTGTACTTACCTCTCCCAAGAATTCAACAACAAAATCCTCCTCCATGAAGCCGCCTTCTTTGTTGCAAACAACACCAAGACCCTGACAGACAGATCCCACTATCATTATAAGACGAGATAATTAACATGCCAAAAAGTTATAATAAGTCAGGAGTCAAGAACTAATATGTCTTGCCTTTCTATAAGCTACATAATTGTCATCACGACGATCATCAATATTCTTCAAGATGAATTCACATAATTTGACAATCCGCCAATCCTGACCCTCTTCAGCAGCTTCCAGGATCTCCTCAAAAACAGGCTTCAGTGCATAAATCATAGGAGTGTTTCCTGTACCAGTGAAGTGCCTGACTTGCCTGTTCAGAGTACGAAGGAGCACATCTTCAATAAATGAATGCTTATCAGACAGGGGCCATTCTGATTCATCTGGCATTGAATCAAGAAGAAGATTATAAGTGTATGGGTCAATTCCATAGACTTCTTGTTCAATCACCTCATCTCCCAGATATTTTCTAGGCTTATAGTCCTTAACTTCAGGAATTTCCATGTCAGATTCCTCGGTGCCATTTCGTTGTGCACTCAGCTTCTCAGCATAATCCTCAGGTAAAGAAACTCTCATCTTCCTTCTAACTTCCTCCTCATCAGCCACAATGACATAATGATCAATAACTTTATATTTCCGTGTAACTGGAGGAACAAGGCTTGCTTTTGTCATCCGCGCACCCCATTCACGGTCATCAATCGAAGAATCAAACCCATCCTCCGATGGGAAATATGACTCTACTCTTGACTCTGCAGTTGCAGCTTCAGAATGCAAATCTGAGTCAGTTTCAGTCTCCGAAGCTGTATTCTCACTAGCACTCGTGCTCTCATCAGAAGATCTATCCAGTTCTTCAGATGTTTCACTTCCCGAGTCCATAGATTTTTTATTCAACCTGGATAAACACCTCTTGATTTCACGATCAGAGGCATAATCTCCATAATCAGAAAGACCATTGATGGAAGATGAGCCATTACTCCTAAATGTGGATTTCTTGTCAGCTACTCTATTAAGATTCTTCTTATACTTGAATGTTGAGAAACCAGGAGGTGAATCATCCTTCCATGTCTTCATTATCTCATCTCTTTCATAGGACAACTTAGAACCACCCTCCAAACTTGTAGCAAGACGAATAAACAAGGAAATGATACGGTTAATGCCTCTGCTATCACTTCGATTCTTTGCCCTGGTTCAATATAAGAATCAGAAGATCAATAAAGAACTCAAAGCAATATGCAATTCATGATGATATTATTTACTACCTCCTTCTATTTTATTTTTTTCACATGTCAAATTGGACCAAGTACGAATTTTCTTTTACTCGTTTTCTAAGGGGACACTTATTGCTTTTTTTTTTTCCCTCTTAATACCCCTTATTTAATGCTTTACAACTAATACCTATTAATTATTCATTATAAAATAATACAAAATCAAAGAATATTTTAGTCCTTTACTACAAAAAGAAACACAATTTCAGCATTTACTTAAAAGGTTTGAAAGCTGTGACAAGTAAATAAAACAAAGAGAGTACCAATGTTTGTGGTATATTAAGACACTTCCAAAATTGATCCAATTTTCATTTTTTAATTCAAAAAAAATTCATTCTATCAAAAACTAATTCCTTACATTTAAATACTCCTCCAATTTCTTATTTCTTTTGAGTGGATTCCACATATATATATAAAATATGCTTTTTAAACACATAAATTGTATCTTTCAATAATCAATTATCAACATTTCAACTCTAAAACAATCAATAAGATTCAAATATGGTGGACCCACTATCAACCAAATCAATTATTAAAGCAAAAAATTCAATATCCAACTAAACTTATTTCTAGTTTTATTCCCTAAATTAGAATATTTTTTCATTGTGATATCCAGTCCAAAAGCTCCCTTTAACATTTCATTACAAGATTCAACTGACAAATTCAACATTCTTATAGCAAGCTTTAATAGCCAAAAAAAAGAAAGAAAAAAAAAACGAAATATTAGGCAGAAAATAAACTACAAGGGTCCGGGAAAAAAGTGATAATGGGCATCAGACGTCACCAACCATTGTCTTGCTCCAATAAGCAAGTGTTTCAGAGGTATGATGTCTCAAATAACACATTTTCAAGTGATAATGAATAATATAATGCAAGAAACCATCTACCAAAAGAAGAAAACATACTTTATGGCATCTCTGCACATACGACTGATGTCCTCTTTTACAGAGCTCAAGCCACGGCCAGCATAATAGCCATTTTTCATTCTGTCCTCTATTAGAGAAACCTGACAAAGAGGAGAAATTAAGTTAAATGGGCTTCTGGTGCATCAAAGAAACATAAATCAACCTAGGAATTCAAAATATTGTATGCAGAAATCAGCATTAGAATTAAAATACAGCTACCTTTGGCACAAAAAATTCAAATGTATTCTCCTTCATTATGTCCTTCAAGGTTATGGCCAGGTATCTTTCCATCCTCTTGTACCCACTCTCAGACTTTCTCATGGCCCACCGCCTTAAGTGAGCATCCCTAGATAAGATTGAAGAAGATTTCCTAGCATCAAAAAGCTTTGAACGTTTATACAAGCTTTGACGGAACAAGCGGTTAGCTGACTCTCTCCTATCCGAATTTTCCAAATAATCTCTCAGCCCACAAGAATCCTCCAATTGGTTATCTAGTCCATTAGCACTGGAAACTGCTGAACTATGATCATTTAAGAATTTAAGGCTCCTCATTTTTGAATGTGAGCCACGTGTTCTGATCCAGTTTACATTTGGAAATTTGGAAGCCAAATCTTCCAGTTGGCTACAACCCCTGATGTCAATGGAAGACAAACCTGGAAATAATTTTAGGACTGTTTCAAGCATGCTGGAAGTAATGCCAGTGCATCCACGTAGAACCAAGGTACATATCTTTTCTCTGTTATACGAATTCTGCAAACAGAAGGGGCAGATTGTCATAAGAGATGACTAGAGACCATATCTAATCCCTTCACCCACATCAACCTAGAAGCAGACCAGAGGTATATAGGAAAACCAAAAGCTTAGGAACAATAAGAAAACGTGGAGAAAGAGGTGGAAATGAAATTTACCATTATACTCCACATAACAGCATCATTGCAACTGAGAGCAATTGAGGACAAATCAACTTTTCTAGAGATACTTTTGTAGCAATGAAGTACAGATCTCCAAAGCCTACAAGTCAGACTGACATTGACAAGGGATTTCGTATCAGCTCTGAGGAAATGAAAGATCCGTGCCAGCACTTGACGATTAAGCCCATCCCAGCTTCCAGTTCCAATATTAGCCCCTGCCCTTTCCTCTCCATTAAAATTTGCATCACTAGATATCTCATCAAAAGAGTATTCCTCCATAGAAATTGATATATTTTCCATTTCACAGTCCTCTTCAGTTCCATCAATCCGTGGTCTTTTGCTAGCACGAAATTTTTCTGCAATAGCAACAAAAGGAGGTTTTTGATAAGATAAATGTTCATAGATGATCTACTGAAAATTTTGAAATGAACCTAGTTGACGCAAAGCATAAGCTCTAAGATAATTCGAGTTGTGGACTATAACTAGAAATGGAATATTCTTTCTATAAGCATTTTTTGAAGTTAAGAATTGTTCAACTACCACTTGCACTAAAAGTTTAATCTAATAGAAAGGGATACAATTTAATCACTTAACACAAAATCTCACATGTAAGCCAAATACAGTAATTCTCAATAACAGACCCAACACACACAAAAACAGAATAGAGCTACAGCTCAAAAAAAGAAACATTCCACTCTAATATCAGGTTAAATAACCACCTACTCCAAAAGCTAAGTTCATAGAGAGGGATCCTTATTGGACCTCTGGAATAGCAAATAACAATACACTCAAAATATAATTCATTCAGGGAGAAAGGCAGTCAACCTTTAAAGAATCACATTTATTAAATATGCCACTACATCAAAGCATCCATTTCGACAACTTTTGACAATAATATTTTATAAGAGAGTTGAGAGTGTTATGCAAGGGCACATTAACCTTCTAGCGTATGAAGATTTTACAAACCTTCAATGTAATGGGAAGAATCAACTTATTCAAGATATCCATATAAATAAGCAGGTCAAAATAAATCAAATTCAGGTTTCATTCCATGATGGCAATGAGATTTACAGTCCGTTTGTACTCCATTTATCTTTGTAAAAAGGTTATTTTCTAAATATTTGACTAAATTGTTTACTTAAAGTCTAAATTTTTAAGTGCATTAATTATAGTTTAATTATTTAACAATAAAAATTTCAATTTCAAGCGTTCAAATTTTTTAAATATGGCTATTTAGATTTCCTGTAAAATTGTAATATTATTTTATTAAATTCTGCAACTATCACACCTCATATTCAACTCATATCACCAAAATATCTTATTTGGTTGTAGGCATGTTTATCACAAGAATTTTCTATGCTCTTTAGAAGACTATTCTCAACTCTAATCAGACTTTTCTGTGTTCTCTTTAGTAGACTATACTCTTTAGCAGATTTCAGAAAGGAGATGATTAACCTGATTTCCAGAAGACAGAAGAACTAAAGTGTATTTACCTGGTTTCTGGTAGAGAACAGAGACATGTTTTTCAATCTCTTTCTTTGGCTGCCTGGCATTAATCCAAGGATCTAGCACCTCATTTATTGCTGCAGCAAACTCACGGCTTTTGTATGATTTCATAACCAACTCATGAAGCTTTCCTCGAGTAAAGCCAATGAACTGAGGATACAAGCAGTGAAATGTACTTGGAAGTGTGTTGTGTCTATCAATAGTCACATCACTTGATTCTGGCACAGAAGATCCACTAGAATCATTAGGTAAATTCCTTCGTTCTTGTATTCTTCCAGCAGGCATAGAAGTTTCTACAGCAGAGGAAACTGGGACCCATATTTTATCCACCTTTCTGAATATGCTACTGTTTTTCTGAATTACCCCTTGATCAGCCAAATTCTCCATCTCTAAGAATGATAAAGGTCCTCGTTCATGCCCAGCTCCATCATGGTAGTACCACTCACCCATATGTAATTCTAGTTCATCTTTTGTACGAATATGGTCTTTTGGGAAACTGAAAGGTATGCGGCTCTTACGAAAACCCTGTAAGTCTTGTTCACGAATGATTTTTGGACGTGAAATTCCTTCTTCAGAAC
>LVCA01007383.1:4211-15826 GCA_004801955.1 Calotropis procera
AAGGCTATCGTTTAATTTTGTTAAGGATGTCATTACACAACAATGCAGGTAAATCTACCATTATTGAGAATGAAAAGTCAGATTTCGAAAGAGTAATTGGTATTAACCTTGTCGGAGCATTTTTGGGCACTAAACATGCTGCCAGAGTGATGATACCTTCACGTTCCGGCAGTATAATTACAACTGCAAGTGTCTGTTCTGTTACCGGCGGCGTTGCATCTCACGCATACGTGAGTTCAAAGCACGGTGTGTTAGGTCTTATGAGGAACGCCGCTGTAGATCTCGGACGGTACAGTATTCGTGCCAATTGTGTTTCCCCATACCTCGTGGCCACACCTTTGGGATTAGATTTCGTGGAAAGAAATTTTGGAGGTTTCAGTGGGAAGGTTTATAGTCATCTTGGTGGTGCAATTCTTAAGCCGGAAGATGTTGCGGATGCGGCACTGTTTTTGGGTTCAGATGAGTCCAAGTATGTAAGTGGACATAACCTTATAATTGATGGAGGTTTCAATATTATGAATCCAAATTTATGTATGTACCAAAACTTATAACTAAGTGAAGAAAATTTTATTATCATGGTTTTTAATTAATTTTGTTTTTTGTATTATAACTAAGTATTTCTCTCTCGATTCTATAAATATGTACAATTTTTATCAGTAATTTATTTTTCATAAATAAAGAAAATGACTCGAAAGTGCCAACAATATAAAGAAAAAATATATGGCACCTTCATATTTTGTTCGGAAGATCTTTTTATTTTTTTATAGACATGCTGGTATTCAACTAGATCTCTTTATTTTTTTCCAACTAATTATAGAAAAATAATCATGTCTCAGTTAAAAATAAAAATGCTCAGTATTATATAAATATAAAAATATGAATAAAAAAATATTTAAGCACGGATAGAAAAATAATGAGGACTATTCCACGGTGAAAATGGAAAAGAAAGGATTAAGAGTTTCAAGGTTTAAGGCCCTGACATGGTAGAATGGAAAAACACATTATAAAGTTATGTAAGGTTGAGGGTTCAACACCTGCTATGAGCACACCAAGTAAGAGTCAGGATGAAGCTTTTTCCCCATCTAATCAAAAAAAAGATTTCAAAAGCTTAGTTCAAGACCCCACTAGTTGTCATATTGACATTTTTGCTTTTTTACTTCTATCAATTAACAATAATTATTTTGTGAATTTTCAAAATCTGCTTTATATAATTTGGCAAGATAATTTTGAATCATGAGTACAAGTCACGTTGCCCGTGGAACCTATTAAAAGATGTCGAGAAGCAAAATTTAGCAGTGAAAATCCATTGTCCTTTATTTTGTTGACTTGGATTTATAATTTCTAATATATAAACTTTAATTTAACCCACAGTTACATTATGATCATTAATTGAATCTTTGTGCCTCGATGCTGAAGCATGGGAATGCCCATGTGAAGTCATTTTTCTGAAGGGTTGTTTTTGGTATATGAGAAGAGAAGGTAGGAAATGGTTCAAAATAGTTCAGAGGATTTTGAACTTTCTTGGTGGCTTGCAATTTACTAGAAATGAAGAATATCTTGGTGAGAGTATTGTTTTCCTAGTAATGGAACCAATTGATCGTGAATAAAACTCTCTGAAAGTCTACATAGGAAGGAAAGGGTGACCGGATTGAAGATTATGGTGCTGAGTAACCTGCAAGGCAAGCCACAAAATCAAGGGATTGTCGGAATTATTCTTAGACTTTAGCTCTCTTATAGTCAAGTCAGTAAATGAAGAAACAAACATTGCTTATATAGAACATTGAACTTAAGAGAGATTACTCTTCTCAAAGTGTTGAGAAAAATGAATGTTGTATAATTAGTTGGTCAGAGAAAAATATACCTAATATACTCCTAACTTTAGAATTAAACAATGACATCTAAAAAGTGTTATCTAAATTATTGGCTCATAGGTGGGGCATGGACAGAGCATTCACAGTATTTTAGTAACCACCTTATCAAGGACATTAAATACAATGTGCCGTTAAATATAATCCTAAAAGTGACTTGTATCGCACTTCACCCCATCACCTCAAGACCACATTATCTTTGTCGAGAAAACCTCACTACAAGGTTACGTCATCCATGTCCGATGAAACAATTTTTCACTTTACCCCCAATTCATATAAAGATATCTCAAAATACCAAAAAGTATCTTGATGTTTCGTATTCTGATGAAAACATGGCTAGACAGTTGAAGTATATGTAAGAATGTAATTCTCGATTGTTCTATTATTTACTTGAAATATATATAAAAGTGTTTACAATGGAATAATATATACAAAATATGGAAAGAGAATATGACTAATATTCTCGTGATTCTAAGAAATCAATTACAATCAAAATAGATTGCTAAAATATAAATCAAATAATACGAAGATATAGAAGATATACTAAATAAATTAATACCTAATATCTAATACAACTCCATAGTTGAAATGGGAGGAGGACGAACTTTGAGACTATCCCGAAAATTAGAAAAGAGCTGCAACAATAGACCCTTAGTGAAAATATCAACAATTTGATATCGAGAAGGAACATGAAGAACACGAACTTGACTGCATGCAACTTTTTCATGACAAAATGGATATCCATTTCAATGTGCTTAGTGTGTTGATGTTAAACCGGGTTATCAAAGAGATATACGACACTAATATTGTCGCAATAAACCAAAGTTGTTTTATTTATAGGACAATGAAGCTCGAGAAGAAGATTACGAAGCCAACAAGATTTAGAAACTATATTGGCTATCCACGGTATTCTGCCTCAGAACTAGAGCAAGATAGTTTTGGCAGACAAATAAATTAAATTGTCTCCAAGATAGACACAATACCTGGATGTCGAACAACGGGTGTCCAAACAACCACCCCAATTAGCATCAGTGTAGGAGAGAAGAGAAGAGTGGAAGATGCGATTAAGTGAAGGAAAAATCAAGAGTACCTTTAACGTATCGAAGAATACGCTTTAAGGCAGCCATATGAGAAGTTCGAGGATCATGCATGAATAGACAAATTTGCTGCATAGCATAACATAAGTTTGGCTGAGTAAAAGTCAAATATTGAAGAGCTCCTATTAGACGGCAGTATATGGTGGGGTCATGAAATTGATTCCCAGCAAAGGCACTGTGTTTAGATTTGGTATCTACGGGTATAGATGAGGACTTACAATCAGTCATGTTGGCACGATCAAGAATTTCTTGAGTAGACTTCTTTTGCTACAGAAAAAGGCCATGAGAAGTGCGTGTTACAGAAATACCCAAGAAATGACTGAGAGTGCCTAAGTCCTTCATAGCAAATTTAGAGCCGAGCTGTGACATAATAGACTTTCGAAGATCCTCAGAAGATATGGTAAGAATAATGTCATCAACATATAGAAGAAGATACGTCATATCATTACCGTTACGGTAAATAAATAAGGAGTGATCTGATATACTATGAGAAAATCCCACGATACAAACATAATCAACAAATCGTTGATACCATGCATGTGGTACCTGCTTAAGACTGTAAAGGGATTTCTTGAGTACACAAATATAGTCCGGATGGAGGATCACGAAATCCCGGAGGTTGATGCATATAGAAAGTCTCAAAAAGATTACCGTGAAGAAAGCATTCTTCACGGCCAATTCCAATTATGATCATTCAGAGCACGTAAAGGATTAGAAGGAAGGGGAGAAATATTTGGAGAAAAAGAGGAATGTAAATTAAAAAGAGTTTCGAGCTTGAAAATACCATGTTTGGCCCTGGTGGCCATTTGAGGAGAAAATGATTGTTGGCCAATTGGAGATGTGGGCTAAAGATGTTGTGAGGGAGAAGCATAATGCAGGCTTACCATGTGAACTGGAAGAGGAGATGAAGGAGAATCATCCCATGAGTTTAGCCAGATTGAAGCAAGTTGGGCTGGTTCACAAAAGAGTGTTGAATTGGAGAAGAAGAATGATTGCGTTGGGCTTGGGCCAAGGAAGACGAAAATAGTGGAGAGGGGACCAAATTGGGCTGGGCTGCAGTAGAAAAAAATTTCAGAACTGGAGAAAGTTCTGAATCATTAGCAGAAGAGGAAGCGGGCTGTGATGTCAAACAAGGCAATGAGAACTATAAAAATAGCAGAAGCATCAGTAGTAGAGGAATTTAATTTCGAAAACGGAAATTGAGATTCATCAAAAAGTACGTGTCTAGAAATAAAAAATTTACGTGTTGAAGGATCAAAACAATTGTATACACGATGATTCGAGGGATAACCCAAAAATACACATGGGGTTGAGCGAGCCTGTAATTTATTTCGAGAAGCAGAAGGAATACGAGGATAACAAAGACATCCAAAGATACGAAGATGGGAGTAGGATGGAATTTTGTGATAGAGAAAAAAGGTTGGAGAGTGAAAATTAAGAAGTTTTGACGAAAGAATATTAAGAAGGTAAGTGCTCGAATGAAGGGCATGAAAGGGAATAGATGCATGATGGAGAAGTGTGCGAATAAGATTATTGATGGTGCGGATTTTTCTTTCGACTTTGCCATTTTGGGGAGAGGTATAAGGGCACGAAAAAAGGATATGAATCCCTGAAGAATTGTAGAAATTATGAATGGCACCATTATCAAATTCCCTACCATTATCACATTGCAAATTTTTAATGCCACACCCAAATTGAGTAAGAACAAATGCGTGAAAGAAATAAAAATAGAAAGTATTTGAGATTTATGAGCGACGGGAAAAGTCCATAAAAAGTTTGTAAAGTCATCTAAAAATAAAACATAGTAACAGTGTCCACCGGAACTAAGAATTGGAGAAGTCCAAATATCACTATGAACAATATCAAAAAGTAAAGTAGTGGAGGATAAAGATTCAGAAAATGGTAATTTTATTTGTTTACCAAGTGGACAAGATTGACAAAAATCATGCCGAAAATTATTATAAGAAATTAAATGACGTCGATGAAGATTGCTTAAAATAGCGACATCGGGGATGACCAAGACGACTATGTCAAACATCAGAAGATAAAGCAGCAAACGAGGAAGGAGAAGTAGAGGGGAGTTGAGGCCGAGTAGTAATGGGATAAAGATCACCCGTGTTATTACATCTCATTTAGCAGGATCCTATCTGAAAATTCTTAATAGAAAAACCAAAAGGATCAAATTCCACAGAAACATTATTGTCAATAGTAAATTGACGAACAAAGATAAGAATTTTAATTGAATGAGGAGCATGTAAAACATTATTCAATGAAAGAGGAGGATATGGGCGAGGAAAGAAAGTATGTCCATAGCCATGAATAGGAATTTTGTGGCCACTGCTAATGGTAATACTATTATTGGTTCTAGTATTGAAATAGGACAAAAAATTACCTTCATTAGCCGTCATGTGAGAGGTGGCTCCGGTGTCCATATCCCACTTATCAAATGGTGGAGTGAGAGAGAAAGTATGGAGAGCCTCAGAGATGTTTGTGGGAGTATATGTAGAAGAGGGGCCTGAAGTTGATGCTAAATGGGCATGTTGATTAATTTGGGGTCTTTGGCCCAAAATACTATTAGTTGTCTTTGAAGCCAGAGATGGTCCAGCCTAAGCATTTGTTGGATAAGGACATGGAAGACTAGCCCAAGGTGCTACACCCCTGGCCCAAAAGGGCTACTGAGCCCACGATGGCGGAAATAATTGTGGACGACGAAATCCAGGTGCTCAATTGTTGTGAAAAATTAATTGATGCGGCTGATGAATTTCGTCTGTTGCTGCCTTGTCGGTGTTGTCCTTTGCCCCGACCAGAACGACCGCTGCCACGGTGGTGGCCACCGCCACGGGAATTACCTCTCCTAGTATGGTCTCTAGAATTTTTGGCAGTAGATGCCACAAAAGTAGCTGCCTCCGTGGATGAATGAGCTCTTTTTGCCCGAGCAGTTTCTTCAAGGACAAGCATCAAGAGAGCTTTGTAAAACATAGGAAGAGTGCCACCATGTTGGATCTATGTACCTACGGTAGAGTAAGCGTCAGATAATTCGGCAACAAGTTGAAGAACTAACCGATCATTGGATACGGGAGCACCAACATTAGATAGTTGGTCAGCGAGCGATTTGAGATGCTGGCAATAGGAGGAAGCATCTACAAAATTTTCTATGTGGACATTGGAAAATTCCTGTTCCAAATAAAGAGCTAGGAATTTTTATATTTGAGAATATGTCACGTAACCGAGACCAAACAATAGCAGCGGTAGTCTTCTGTTCCAATATGGTGTTAAGAAGATCGTAAGATATAGTCGCATATATCTACTGTAAAACGTTGCATCAATGTGGGACCATAAGTCAGGATCAGTGACTTTCAAAGAAGAGTCCAAGGGAACATCAGAGGGAAGAATGTGTTCCAACACTTGAAACGCACGAGCATGAATTTTAAATAGAGTGGACCATGTGACATATTGTCTCATTTGAAGATCTAGAGTGACTTTGATAAAACTAGAAATATTAGAGATGGTGAGAGCTGAATGAAGAAAAGAGGATACATGTTTGGGATCCTTAGCTCCAACCATAGTAACGAAGAAAGAAGAGAACGAGATAGAAGAAGGAAAGAAATTAAAAATAGAACTCTGATATTATGTAAGAATATAATCCTCGATTGTGCTATTATTTACTTGAAATATATATACAAGTGTTTACAATGGAATAATATATACAAAATATGGAAAGACAATATGACTAATATTCTCGTAATTCTAAACATTCAATTACAATCAAAATAAATTGTTAAAATATAAATCAAATATACGAAGATATACTAAATAAAATAATATCTAATAGTATCAAAACATAAGTAAGTTGGAAATGTATGTTTAAATTTCGCCACCTCCACACATACCATGATTTATACACTCTCCAACTTCATATTAAAAAAAAAAGAAAAGAAAAAGTCTCCTCAAGAGAAGTATGTAGGTATATTATTATTATTATTATTCTAAATAACTATAAAAATTTGAGGTCACAAACTAAAATAAATTAAGTTATTTGAATTATGTGATGACAAATTGTAAATGACATTATCTTAGGGCAACCTCCTGCTGGACAGAGTTTGACAGCTTGAGTTTCCGTCTAAAATGTTCCTCAACGACCGGCAAAGGAAAATGGCTGGTTTGGGATCGCTATTATAATTACTTTCTCAAGGAATACATACTTCAGATTGGAAAGTTATGCTCTATTTAGCATTTACACAACTTTTCTTTTTCTTTTTAAAGAAATAATAAAGTTTAAGTGAATTAATAATATTTATGCGTATAATAAAGGAGATTAAGTGCAATTACTATTCAAACATTTTTGGTTTATTTTTTTAAAGCCAAATTAAATCACGATCATGTTAGAGAATCGTTACGGTTGGTGATGTATTTGAAGGACCCTCATTACATTTTGATGAACTCTTCTATTAAATTGGGGCTCTCTTATCTTGAAAAATCGGGAGGGAAAATCTTCTCAAAGAAACTCTAATACCAATAAATAACTCAAGTATTAAAGTTTGAAAGTAAATAAGAAAGTGATACATTTTGTATGACGATCGTAAATTCTTTTATAAGCATAAATATCAGGACATTCATTTCATGTTGTATCAATGTGAGATATAGATAAGAAGACAATTATACTCTTATCACGCTCAACTCTTTAATTGGATGTGTTTATCACGCCTATGACATAATCGGTTGGCTAATAAAATATTATTACTTATATACTTTTAGTAGACATAACGGTACATGTGGCACTAGAGATAACTTCGCTGACATCTTCTACGTGAAGGTTTTCACTTCCCCTAGCAAAGTGGAAGAACAGAATCCAACAAATCAAATAAATCCACGGGGTCACATTAGTTTGTAGACATGTGTAATAAAAGAAATGATTATATCACGTATTTAGAATTATGTCATTCGACCGAGTCAATATTCGGCGGTCCATGATAACCATCATTTAAGACCGAGTTAATAATTAATGGTCTAAGACAGATGTCAATTTGATTATAAATTAAAGACAAGTGTACATATGACTCATCAAAACACAATTAAATTACGGTGCAAATTAACGTGGTGAAAGTAAAATTTTCCTTATAAATATAGAGGTAAAAATTAAGAGAAGGATCTTTGGCCTAATATGATCCTCATCTTATTTTCTTACATTTTATATTTTCTACATCTTAAAAATACTAACTTAATCATCGGAGGACCACTCTTTTATTTTTGACTTTTTGCAGGTACTAGACTCTTCCTCATCAGCATTACTTTTGGAGAAGCTTTGTCCACATCAGCAAAGTTCCTCATCAGCAGTCAAGTCAAACTTGGTAAGGAAATTTCTTGATCAGTTTGGTTCCGTTATCGGGAATCGAAAAAAACAAGATATTCATTGTTATAATGGCAAGTCAAAGAACACGACATTCCGCAAGTAGGGGAATTTCTAGAGCTGCATCTACAACAAGAGCCCCAACTGCAGCAATAGACTTACGTGATGTACTTAATCAACGGCTTATTTGTAGAAGAAATGAAGCTTGTGTTGAAATCTTCCATCTCCTCAAGAAATCCATTTGAATCGTGTGTAATCTCACCTCGAGATACTCAAGAGACGTCATAAAGACGCAACAGGCGGCTAGGGCAATGATAGTTATTTTAAAATATTTCTTGGGAAATGAAATGACACAATTAAATTAAATTTATTCCCGATTTGGCGCTTGCATTAAATGACAATTCGAAGTGCAAAGTACCAAAGTACATAAATTTGAAGTTCAAATTTTCAGGAAAACAAAGTATTCAGATTGAAGCAAATTGAAAATTTGTTCAATCTGGGGGCCACTTAAGAGAGGATGAACTTCAGTCAAGGTCCACAGTACACGTGGCACTAGAGATAACTTCGCTGACATCTTCTACGTGAAGGTTTTCATTTCGCCTAGCGAAGTGGAAAAAAAGAATCCAACTAATCAAATAAATCCACGGGGTCTCATTAGTATGTAGACACGTGTAATAAAGGAAATGATTATATCAAGTATTTGAAATTATATCATTGGACCAAGTCAATATTTAGCAGTCCATGATAACCATCATCTAAGACCGAGGTAATAAATAATGGTATGAGACATATGTCAATTTGATTATAAATTAAAGACAAGTGTACATATGACTAATCAAAATGCGGTTAAATTACGATGCAAATTAACGCGATGAATGTAAAATTTTCCTTATAAATATGGAGGTAAAAATTAAGAGAAGGATCTTTGGCCTAATCTCATCTTCATCTTACTTTCTAACATTTTATATTTTCTACATCTTAAAAATACTAACTTAATCATCAGAGCACCACTTCTTCGTTTTTGACTTTTTGCAGGTACCAGACTCTTCCTCATCAGCAGTACTCTTGGAGAAGCTTTTGTCCACATCAGTAAAGTTCCTCATCAGCAGTCAAGTCAAACCTGATAAAGAAATTTCTCGATTAGTCTTAAACATGATTTGAATAAAGACTCGATAGAATGAAAAATCTCATTTTAAATAGTAATTATACTAGTTTAATAAACAAATATGCTTGATATTAAATAATTAATAAAAACACTAATCATGTTAGACACATAATACGAATATTGCAAGAATGTTATTAGGTCTACTGTGAAGAAAAAAAATATATGTTTTAATATTTTTAACATTAAAAAGTGACCCCCATATTTCACACATGATGATTTTTATCCAATAATAACAAGAGGGAGATGGTGTACATGGTATGCCACATGCGCAAGAAGTCTTCCAAGTCAACTGTATCTCCTTGTTTTGTCAACATGACACGTAAATCACTTTGAAATCAAACCTTTGTTTCTCCCTTCTTATTCTTATGTTGTCTAAGTGATTCTCAAGTTTACAACTAGGCAAATAATGCCCCTTACCTTAATAGCGGCAAAGTACATTTTTTTTTCCGCATAATCTAACAATAGAGTAAAGATCATCCACAAATAAAAGAAAATGGGCCAAATCAACAACTACTAGACTAAAAGAATTGTTCTATGTTCAGGAATTAATTTAGTAGTGATAAAAAGTTAACTAATAAATTTCTGTAAGTCGGGATAAAATAATTAAAATACCAATCATATTTCAAGAACTAAAACCACAAATTTTCTTTCCTATAGGATCTATTTAAGAAAAAGTTAGAAGGTAAGAAGAATATATCCAAAAAAATAATAATAATAATGGCTACATTAACCACTGAACAAACAATTGAATGCAATTTTATTTCTAACAAACTTCTAACCCATACAACACTCCAGCATGTTTTCCGGGTCCTCCATTATTTACAAAATACAGATCCCTCATTCTTTTAAACGCGTGCCACGTCAACAAGCTATCAGAACCGGCTTGGTGACATTTACCGACCGCACGGTTCACCTTCAGAGTACTGGCCACCCGATCTAACCCTCCATACAAACTCTGGCAATATCGCATCAGATGTTTCACATCATAAACTTTGTTACCGAAAAACACCCTCATCAATTCCAAAAATCCATCCAAATCCACAGGTAATTCCCTGCGCGTTATGACCTTCAGAAGGTATCCAAAATCATAAGCGCTGTGAAAAGTCACCCAGCTCACCGACTCGTTACATAGGAGTCCAGATCCCATCACAAGCTGAGCGAAATCGGCCGAGTCAATTCCAAATTTCTTGTTCTTCTCAAATTCAATACCGTGCCTCATCAGGAGGGCAATTGAGTCCGGCGCGTGAGGATCACGCTCCAAATCAAAATCAGAAAAGTTAAACTGCCAGATGAATTCGCAATCACCGGTGCCGAGATCTGGAAGGTTACCGTCAGAATCCGAGAGAGTCAGACCTAATTGGATAATTTTCAAAACGTCAACGTTTGCTTTCAGAACCTTATAATGTTCAGACGGTTGAAGCTTCCTCCACTGATAAGGTTTTCCTTGATCCTCCGACACAGGCTTGAAAATTACACCGGGAAACTCAGTATCCATGGAGATAAACGGAAAATCATCAATTACATCACGGATCAATTCAAATTCTGACTCAAGGTTATGTGCCCATACTTCTCGTACCTGAATCCTTTTCCCTGAGCCTAAATCTTCATTTCCGCCTTTCAACTTCATGTTTAAAGCAAAGTCGCAAAGCAGAAAATTAAAATTTGAATTTGATTGAAATTCAAAAAGAAATTGAATGGACTGAGTTGAGAGTCGTGAGTCGGAAGTCTAGAGAGATCTGGGGAGTAGAAGACATTCGGACAGGGGTATTTATTTGTGGAGGTTTAGATATTGCCAGGAAAGGGGAAATGAATCTGTAAAGTTTTTTATTTTTTATTTTTTAATTTTCATTTTACATATTTTATTTTAATAAAAGGCAAGTTCAGTGTTTTCTGACTGGTCAACGCGTAATGTAATGAGAAATTCTTGTCTTAAATTTGGATATTTTTTATCTTTAGAAATATTTTAACGTTTTAGGGGAAATTAAGATAAAAAGCAGAGAGTCGGTGTATTGTAGTTTTGCGCAAATCCTACGTTTCGTGGAGACTATTGATAGCTATCCGTTCGGTTTTCTTTATAGCAAAAATTTATTGCATTTATATGTAAGTTTGACGTAATAGGACACTTTTTTTTTTTTTTT
>LVCA01007552.1:24095-35058 GCA_004801955.1 Calotropis procera
TTTTATAATCAAACACTAGATTTTTTTATCATCGAAGCATCGTCAAATAAATTTGATGAGACCCTCTCTCTATGGAGATATTTTTAATATTTTTGATTTAGTAAATTGTCAAAATTTCTTTGTCTACATATGCCAATATTTAAGTGTTTCCATTTGTTTATGTAATCAACTATAAGCTCATCTTTGCATTGGCAAGAATCTGTAACCTCTACCATGTTGATGAAACTACGACGAGACAAATTGTTTGGTAAAAGTAATTGAGAAATTTTTGCTAGAGTTTGTCCCAACTATCAATAGAGTTAGGTTTCAGGTTAGTATGATAACACTGAAGTCATTTTCCTTGATTCTCCAAAAAAGTGCATCAACGTGTTGCTTGAGATTGCGTTTTCCATCAAAACAAAATATATATATTCAGTAATAATTGTTTTTATAAGAATATATAATTTTGTGAAATTTGAAATTCATTATAAATCTAAAAAAACAGGAAAAGACTGATTCAAATGATGATATGAAAATAAATAAAAGATGGATTGTACATTAATTAAACAAGTAGTAAATTAAAAAAAAAAAAAGAATGCTTGCTAGTTGAGATGTAGAACAATGATCCATGTATATCCCAAGAGAGATCTCATAGAATCTTTGGTATTGATCGGAAAATTTTATCACCGTGCAAGGTTTGACTGATGATGAGGAACTTTGCAGATGTGGACAAGAAATCATCCAAGTGTTCACTGATATAGAAAGATTTGTACTTGCAAAAAGTCAAATTGAAGGAGTGGTCTTTCAATTTGACTCTCCGATGCTTAAGTTAGTAATTTGTATAAAGAGATGTAAAAATATAAAATCTAAAAAAATAAGATCAGATTAAGAAGCCGCCATAAGTCCTCCTCTTTAACTTTTATCTTTGTATTTATAAGGAGAATTTTTATCTTAATCACTTTAATTAACACTATAATTTAACCGTGTTTGATGAGTCATATGTACACTTGTCATTCATATAGGAACATATTGACATTTGTCTCAAACCATTATTTATTAACTTGGTCTTAGATGACAACAATCATTGACATGTGTCTTTTTATTAGCACACCAGGTGGGTTAATCCAAACCATTAGATGTGTATTGTCTGCATGGCGAAGTGCAATACCTTCGTGTGGAGAGTGTCAAAAAAGTCAAATTCGATGCCACGTGTTATGTTGCCTTTGATCAATGTTTACTTTACCTTTCAGCGGCCCCCGGGTTGAACAAATTTTTAATTTGCTTCAACCCTAATATTTCTTTGTTTAAAAGATTAAACCTCGGCTTTCTTTTGAAATTTTGATCCTTCATACTCCAAACTTTTATTTAATGTAGATGCCAAAACAACAATAAATCAAATTTAATTGTGTCGTTCCAATTCCCAAGAAATAATATCTCATCAATGACCATCATTATTCTGGTCGCCTGTCGCGTCTTTATGACGCCTCTTGGCTATTCCAAGATAAAACCCTCATAGTATCCGAACAGATTTTTGTGGGAAATCGGGCAACATTTATTATTATTTTGAAAGATAGGAAAATTCTTATGTAAGTTTCTACTCCCGCTATAAATGGGGCTTTCCTTCAAACTTTTCTCTTTTCCCTTTTCTTATCATCTTCATCCTCTAATAGTTCATCTTTTTGAACATTTATTCGTACAATCCCCACTCTGTTGCAGTTTTCTTTCTTTTCTTCAAATTTTCTTGTTGCTTCTTCTTCTTCTTCTTCTTCTTTTCTTCAAATCTTTCTATAGCACTTTCTTTTAAGAATTCATCCGGGTTTATCTTTCTTTTGTTAGTTAATCTCCCTTTTTCTGAAAAGGATTGTAGTAATTCCGGTTTTACACCATTTGGAATAACTCTCTCAAATTGAGAAATTTTATCTAGTGGCATTCGATCCATTGACAGCTGCATAAATTACTAGAATCTATTTTTCAATTGGAAGTGGCGCATATTGTGGTTGTTTCGAGACTTCTGTCAGCCTTGCCCCTCTATTGAGTAATGTCTGAGTTGCAGCATCAAGGTCTAAGCCAAATTGAGCAAAGGCGGTGACTTCTCGATATTGTGCCAATTCCAGTTTTGAACTACCGCAGCTTGTTTCATAGTTTTCAATTGAGCTGCAGATCCGACGCGACTGACAGTTAAGCCAACTTCCCTTTCTTGAAAAATCTCTTCTGATTTTTCATAAATGTTGTGAGTGCTACTGATTTTGCCGATTGCTGATAAGATATTCTAGTTTTTAACTTTTATTTTTTGGATTGGAATTTATTATTTAGGGCTTTTCTGGATATTGGTAAAATGGGTAAAAAACAAATAGTTAGGAAAGCTTGTTGGAAGTTGAGTAGCCTAGATCTGATTTTGTTTGAGAAGGGAAGAAATGATTGGAAAATAGTGAAAAACTTTCGTTCTGTTATTCGATTTAGGAATGGACTTTGGACTTTAAAAATTGTCAAAGTTTGGGGTCATCAGAGAGTGTATAACAATAATTTGAGAAACCTTAAAATTCTAGGATGATTGATATTGATGATGATCTCACCATTCATCAGATCCTAAATAACTTACCAACACATAATTTCTCTCAGGTACCCATGTCGAACTCTGAGTCTCCAATTCCCAGTGTTGTTGAAGTTGAGTCTAACGACTCCTCTACTTCGGTGAGCATAGGTAATGAGGAGTATGATCAGTCAAGTGAGGAGAGTGTAGGAAATGAAATAGGTATCGAGAACCTTACAACTTCGATAAAATTCCCTATCACCGGTCAAATTCCCTCAGTAGTAACCTCATCTAGATATACTTCGACAAACCCTTTCATTGATTCTTCTGTTCCTGTAGCTATTCCAGTAGCCGCTCCCACTTCAACTTCGATTCCGAGAACCATGTTTGCCAGAGTAACAACTACTGGTTTAAGCACTAAGGATTTACCAAAACCAGGACCAAGTTATCCTCTTAATAAGGGCAAGAAATGGATTGATGGAGATTTTGCTTTAAAGAATAACATCATTGATCCCAATGAGATCCAAATCTTAACCATAGATTTAAACAAAGAACAGTTTAATATTTTTTACATGCTTTCTGTTGTTGCGATGTCCAATTCTTTTGTCCCTATTCCCATCGATCATTTCATGTGTGGACTTAGTCTCCCATTAGGCCCCGCTTTTTGCGATTTGCTGAATCTGATTGGATCTCAACCTACACATATTTAGCCAAATGGAGTCTGGTATTATATGTCCTTGGTAGTTCTTTGCAAGAGAGTCGGAGTAGAAATTTCAGAACGGATCCTTAGTACTTACTTTGGAATACTTAGGATGAACAACCTAATATTTTCTCTTAGGCCCCATCCCGGTGTAGTCACATTATTTAACCCACCTCCAAACAAAATGGGCTTATGGAGAGAGAGGTGGGTATGCGTAGAATCCAAAATTGGTTTTCCTTTTTAGCTTTTCTTGAAGAACCTCGAAGCTTGAAAACCTATTCCCAAAAGAAACCCCAGTTACTCCGAATCTGACCTAAAATTCTTAGACTTTGTTAAAAGTGAATTGAGTGATGATCCCTATACCCAAATCAAAGTCTTTTCCACCAACGAACTTCTCAGTAATGAGAGTAGAACTTGGTGCGGGATGGTGGGATTTCGACTGATACTCGAAGAGCTTTGTTGAACTTAGAGAATAAGACGGAATATCGGATGTGAAAAATCTACCTTGAGAAGGTGTTTATGAAGGATTGTTCTCTTTGCAACATCCCAACTAGCGTTGGTTGTCCCACTTCGGGTAGCTCACTTTTATATATTTCAATTGCATATACTTCATATGTATTGTAAGTTTAATACACCTTTTTTATTTTTTGGAAATGTCAAACTTTTCTACGTATTGCCTAGCTTAGAAGGCTGCTCGTGAGAAAGCCATTGGCGAAGTTCCACCAAACCAGCAAAGGCTGTAGAAAAATCAGCTTTCATCACGGTGGAGTCCTCTTTTGCTAGGACTGGTATGTCTCTGCCTGTTCCGATGGCACATCTAGATTAACCTAAAAAGAAATTACCCAAAAGAAATAGGACCGAAAAAGCTAAGGAAAGGCACTTCGATGCTAAGGTGAGTCGAGGAAAGAGAAGCATGGAAGAGACTGAAGAAACCTCTAGCAAGAAAGCCCAAACTTAAAATTTGCAAACCGCTCCTAGCTTGGGTGCTCCTACTTCTACTTCGACTGGTGGACAACCAACTGGTACCGGTCAAGAGGACTCCACCCAAGAAGCTTCTTGGCTGAGGAAGGATTTTCAATTTCCTAAATTTGTGTGGGAGTTTGGTGACTTAGCCAAGGAAATACAAAGTTTAGCCCCAGCTCTAGTAAATTTGTGGCTGTCAAACATGAAAACTGCTCAATTTTTAGGGACAAGTCTTCTTACAAGATGTATGGACTCCAATACGCTTAACATTGCAGGGAAATAGGTACCGGAGTAGATGAAACTGTGGGAATGTTAGGAGCCCACCTTGGCGAGGTATATAGTTGGATATCTCCTTTGTTACTAATTGATCTCATTTTATTGATATCTGAAGTATTCTCACTTCGTTCTGACTTTTGTTTTCTTCACTCATTTTTTTTAGATCGCTGCCTATGCTATGCATTTTGGTCGCATGGCTTCTTCAGCAAATGCATTGAAGAAGGTTAGAATCAGGCTTGAGAAAAAAAACAGTGAACTAGAAACGAAGTTACTTTCAAGTAAAGAAGCATTTATGCTGCTGAGTGGAAGAGAAAAGAGCTAAAGAGAAAGCCGAAACAAGTCGGAAGGAGCAAGAGGAGCTGGTGCCGAAGTTGAAGGTAGTTGAAGACAAATTGAAGTCCATCGAGAATAAATTGAAAGTCACAAAAGAAAAAGTTTGGAAGTCTGAAGCACAACAAGCTGCTAAATACCAAAAGGCTGCAAAGGGATTGAATATTATTGGTCTCTGGAATATACTAGCAAGGTGACGGATTTATTCCTCAAATCACCAGAGTAGGAGACTGATGTTTAAGCAAAGCCAGTATTTTCTTTGATCGAGGCTGCGCCCATATTCTTCAGCAATTTCATCAATAGAATCTGGGTAAACTTAGGATGTGTGAGGTTGTCGAAGGCTCCTACGTCGATTTCGATTTCAGAAAGGGATGTGACTTTGTTCCCTTTACTCCAGAAGAGATGCAAGAAATTGAGATTGTCGATAAGGAAGAAGGACGAACTTGGAGTCATCCTCCAGTTATGAAGCCCGACTTCTTCGACCTCATCCTCCAATATCGCCAAACGAGAAAAATTGATGAGGTGGCCAGTTCCAACCAACCTCCTGCTGATATTCCTTCTACTCCAGCTGAGGATGCTCCTCCCCATCATGAAGATTGAATTTAGCATAGGATTTTCATTTTATTTGTATTTTTGTAATAGTACAGGAATTTCCTTTAAATGAAAAAGTGATTATCTTGCTAAGTATTTTCACTTAGCTTTTTACTTAGCTCAACATGAAGCACTTTCATTTTATTTTTAGAGTACATGATTTCTTTACTAAGAAAGATGAATTCAAGATTTATGACCAAACTTCGGAGTAAACAATCAAATAATTCATATTAACAAGTTGAAGTACTTCGAACTTGGTAAAATGAACTTAAATTTTTCGAAATTACATATAATACTCCTTTAAATGATCAGAATGCCAAGGATTTGGAAGTAAATTGCCTTCTTCATTCTGCAGTCGATATGTCATAGGTGTCACTTTGCTATGTATCTTATATAGTCCTTCCCAGATGGGTGTGAGTTTGTTACCTTCCAAAGCTCTCGAAGTGACCTTAATTTTCCTAAAGACCCAATCTCTTACAGCCAGTGGTCTTTTTGAGACTTTCTTGTCATGAAAAAGTTTGGTCTTTTCTTTGTAAACCTCCATTTTCACTCAAGCAACTTTACGCCTTTCATCCAAATAATCCAAGTCTAGCAACCTCGCCAAATTGTTATCCTCCACATTATAAGCCAACACTCTGTGAGTGGGAAGTGCGAGTTTGGCTGGTGCTAGAGCCTCGGACCCAGAGACATGTGCAAGGGAGTTTCTTCAGTCAGCCCCCGAGTCGAAGTATGCACTGACCACAAGACGAAGTGCAATTCATCTACCCATTTTCTGGATTGGCCCTCAAGATTCTTTTTTAAATCTTTCAAAATTATTTTATTAGCAGCTTCGGCCTGTCCATTTCCTTGTGGACGCACAATAGTGGATTTTCATTGTCGAATATGTAAATGGTTGAATTCATTGGTAAATTTCTTGGAAAATTGGGTACCATGATCTATAGAACGGATCATGAAAGAAATTTAAAACATTTTCTTCCGTTGGGTGTACCAATGGCTTAGCTTCAATCCATTTTGAAAAATAGTCCACTGCCACTACTAGGTATTCAAATCCACTTTTGGATTTAGGAAATTTACCCATCAAATCCATGTCCCACATATCAAATGGCCATGTCAGAACAATTGATGTTTGCTGAATTGAAGGCAATCTTAGAATATCCCCAAAAATTTGGCAACTCCAACACTTTTTGATGAAATCTAATGCATCTCGCTGCAGTGTGGGCCAATAATAGCCTTGATGAATTATTCGATTAGCAAGTGTTCTGGCTTCAGGATGTCTTCACACAAATTCCTTTATGAATTTCTTTTAGAACTGGTTTAACCATGTCAGGACGGATGCAACAAAGTAAGGGTTTTGAGAATGACCTTCGATACAAAATTTCTTCATGGACTATGTACTTTGTTTTCGAATTAGCATGGCTTCTTTTGGATCTTCAGGCAAGATATCATGTTCAATAAAATCTTTAATTTTATCAACCCAAGTTTTCTCTATGAGTTCATTATTCATAACCAAACTTAGACTTTTCGTGATGAGGCAAGCTTACACTTCAACTTGAATCAGAAGATCATTTGGTACATCGCCAGAAGCAATTTGTGATAAATGATCTGCTTCCATATTATATTAGCGATCGATTTTCTCAAGTTGGAAGCAGGTGAAGTGACTTTTATATTGAAATGCTTGCTCTGCATATTTCTTCAAATTTTTGGAGTTTACAACATACTCCTCATTCACTTGTCGAACCACTACTTGGGAATCACTGAAAACTTTAAGGCATTGTACTTCAATCTTTTCTGCCCATATGAGTCCATGTAACGAAGCCTCATACTCAGCGTGATTATTTGATAATGGGAATTCAAGCCTTATACATCGTCTTTCCAAAAATTGCTCACTTGGTGATTTCAAGATGAGCCCCAATCCAGATCCTTTCTCATTTACAATGCCATGTATCATCATAATCCAGTACTTTGGTGCCCTTTGAGGAGTAGGCTCTTGATTTGGCACCATTTCAAGTCTTTCATCCTCTGTAAATGATGTTTCAGCCAAAAATTCGGCTAATGTTTGAGCTTTTATTGTCGTGCGAGGCTTCAAAGAAATGTCATATTTGCACAGTTCAATTGACCACTTCAACATTCTTCCGGATTGATCCATTTTGTGGTATATTTGCCTTAGTGGTGCATTTATGTAAACTATAATGGGATGTGCCAGAAAGTAAATACGCAATTTACAGGCAGTGATAACAAGAGAGTAGGCCAATTTTTCAATATTTAGGTACTTGGATTCAGGCCCATTCAAAACTTTACTTACATAATATACTGAGAGTTGTTTATTATCAATTTCCCGAAGTAACACCGAAGTGATGGCTAAATTACAAGCAAAGGCGAATTTTGTAAATATTGCTTTAGCCTTTCCCATTCTTTCTTGCATTCTTCAATCCACACAAACGTCTTCGCTGACAGCTTCAAGATTTTGAAGAAGGACAAACATCGCTCAGCTAATTTTGATATAAATCTCCCTAGTGCTGCTACGTATCTGTTAAGCATTTGGACATCTTTGATGCACCGAAATTCAACCATATTCATCAAGGCTGAAATCTTCTTTGCATTGGCCTCAATGCCTCTTTCTGTCATCATATAACCAAGGAACTTGCCAGAGTGTACACAGAAAGTGCATTTTGTTGGATTTAACTTTAACTGATACTTAGCCAAAGTTTAAAAGGTTTCCTCCAAATCTTGGATATGTGATTTTTCTTTCAGAGTCTTTACCAACATATCATCCAAATAGATTTTAATGTTTCTGGAAACTTTATCCATCATCCGCTGGTAAGTGGCCCTGCGTTTTTTAGTCCAAACAGCATGACCACATAACAAAAAAAAATTTTCCACTGCTTGGAATGATGTATGGACTTGATCCTCCTTCTTCATCCGGATTTGATGATATCTGGAAAAGGCATCTAGGAAACTGAGGGTCCCATATCTTGAAGTTGAATCTACCAATCTACTAATTTTCGGGTATGCTTTGTTCAAGTCAGTGAAGTCTACACACATTTGCCATTTCCCATTAGCTTGTCTTCACCATGACAATTTGCAAACCATGTGGGGTAATCAACTTCAAGAATAAACTTTGCTTGAAGCAATTTTTGTACTTCGTCCCTTGTAGCTTCCTCTTTCTCATCTTTGAAATGTCTTATTTTTTGCTAGACTGGTACAAAGGTGGGATTGATATTAAGTTTATGTTCTGCAACTTCAGGATCAACCCCTACCATATCCGCAGTGCACCAAGCGAAGTTTTCTTTATATTGAATAAGAAACTCTTTTAATTTCGCTGCCACTTCGTCAGTCAAACCTTGACCAACTATGATCTTTTGCTCTAGGTAGTCAGGATTGACAATTACTTCCTCGTACTCTGCTTCTTTGGAGCTAAAACTCCTTTAGTTATCATCGAAATTTTGATAAAGGCTCCTCCATCTGACTCCACTGCTAGCTTCTTTTTCTTCATCAGGTAATCTATTATACTTTTTAGGTTTGACACTACCGTGGTAATTCCTGCTTCAATAGGAAATTTTACCCGCTGATGTGGAATAGAGATTACCATATCAAACATTGTTTAGGCCGGAGTTCCCAAAATTGCATTATAAACAGATTGAACATCCATCACGTAAAACTAAACTTCCTCGATCCTTGTAGTAGTACTAACACCAAGTGTGACATTAAGAATTATCATTCCCTTCATGTCCACTTTGCGAGTAGTGAATCCTTCCAACCTCATCGGAGTGGGAGTCAGCATTTGGTTTCCAAGTCCCATCTCTTTAAAACAGTGATAGTACCAAATGTTGGAAGATGCTCTAGAATTAGCAAAGACTCGTTGTATGATACATTTTTGGAAGTCTGGATGAGTCACTGTCATATCAAGAATTATTGGGTTGGACTTCTTTCCTAAGGTTTGTGCTAACTTCTCTCGGGAAAAGGAAATGACATCCTCTTGCTCGAGACCCTTTGGCAGAGTGAATTCCTCCTTTTACATATGAATCTACTTCTTCAACTAGTGAAGTGATAGCTCTTCGCCCAAAATTACATTTATAATTTTTTCTTTTCCTTTTGAAGTTGAAACCTGTTGTGGGTTATTTTTCATATACTCATTTAATAAACCCTTTCTCTTTAGAGCCTCGATTACTTTCTTGAGTTGCACACAATATTCGGTGTCATGCCCATGATTCTGATGGAAGTCACAGTATAGACTTCGGTCTCGATATTTTTCAATATTTGGATTCATTGGGAGTGGATCTAGAACTCTGAATTTTTCTTTCAATACTGCAACGATGTTCTCTATTTGAATATTAAGTCCAAACAGCTTTTCCATTTTCCTTGTTCTGTTTTTCCCTCTGGCATCTGAGTTACCCTAATTACTAGGAGTAAAATTTGACCTTGATCTGTTTGTATCATTTTTTTGAGATCCTCCATGCAAGTCGAACTTAGGCTTTACGCCCTTATTAATGTCAACTGCATTTTTTGTCAGATTAACATTTCTATCTGAATGCTTGATAGCCAGGGCCATGTGCTTTACTATTTTGAACATTTTGCCAATGGTTCGTGAGTGGCGAAGTCCAAATTCGGTCTTCAAAGCATGAGACCGCAATCCACCTCAAAACACGTGATCTAGTGACTTGACTTAATCCTTCTATTTCATCATAAATTTTCTTGAATCTCTCCAAATAATCCAAGAGAGACTTATCTTCCCATTGTTTCACATTTGTTAGATCTCCTCTCGTCTTTGGTATTTCTCCAGCAGTACTAAATTTATCCAGAAATATTTTCTCCAATGTATACCACGAGTCTATGGTATTAGACTTCAAAGAAGTAAACCACGTCAGGGCCTTTTCCGATAATGTACTCTAAAAAGTCTTGCACAAGATAGCCTCATCAATGATCACAAGTTCCATGGCCGATTTATACATGCAAATATGCTCTTGAGGCTTTGTTTTGCCTGTATAAAGGACAAATTGTGGAAGCTTCAAATTCGTATATGGCAGCACATCTCGTATCCACTTGACGAAGGGCCCCATTTTGAAGGCCTTTTGGATTGTTTCTGACCCCTTTTTGGGTGCTCTTTCGGGTGACATCCTTCTGTGAGACACCTTTGTTGGGGGCCAGATGGGTAGGTGTAATCTTGGTACATTCACGATCCGCTAACCTCGATGCACGTCTTGCATGAGCTCGATGAGAATGAGATAGAGCCCTCTCATGAGATTCGCCCACTTCACTTCTAGCGGGAGCCCGTGATGTCTCACACTGTGTACATTGTAAGATGTTGTATTGACATTCATGACATTTGGCCCCACTCTTGATGGTATGTGAGATGGTGGTAGTTGATTCCTAGGCACACTTTGAGCTTGCGTCGGTATATGTTGTGAAGCATGCTCTTTAGCTGGTGGTTGCTCGGGTGGAAAACTCATAGGAGGAAGAGTTTCTCCAATTGTCACGGCCTCTCGTTGTAACCTGCACCAGTCATCAAGCAGTCATTGACACTTTTGTAACCTTTCAATCTTAGCTTGTATCCGTTGGACCTCTTTAGGCATTGCCTACTCATGAGTACGCCGTTG
>LVCA01007822.1:17264-27615 GCA_004801955.1 Calotropis procera
AATGTGCATTGCTGGATTTATGCATTGGCTCAATCTCAGAAAGATTTGGTCTTTGAGTATGTTCAATCAACAGAAAGAGGTAACTGTATCTGAGCGTAATTTCGAATTTTATAATGATCTATGTTTGTTTTCGTTTGATTTTGCTCTGTTTTCTATATTATATACTGAGGAACAAAAACCTTTTCATCCCAATTTAATTCTCAAGCACCACATATACATATAATATATATATATATATATATATATAAAATAAGCAGCTGATGATTTATTATGGTACCAATAGTAGTGTGGAATTTTGTGCTTGAAGAGGCAGACATGTTTTAAAATAATTACAACTTACTGTCATATTCTAGTTCAATGTGTTCCCGGGATGAGGGCCTTTTGAGGTGGTGCAAAGCTCAAATTTGCTAGTTCTGTTCACTCCATCAATCAATACAAAATCTTATAAGAAGAGGTTTGGACATTGCTGTATTGGGAGGTTATAGTTTTCCTTACTCTTAGATCCAACCTTACTCAGACTTTTTGGTTGATACCTTTGAGCTACAGTACGTGATGCAAGACTCTAGAGGTTACCCAAAATTTAAAGTTAATCTGAATTCTGGTGAGTATTTTGACTTTGGACAAGTTTGCATCTTTTATACTGCTAATTTGTTTCGATAGAAGCAACAACAAGCTGAAAGCAGTACCTCATAACTTGCATATTCAAATATATTGGCTGAAAATTTGAGTCATTCTTATAGGTATTATTGTAGCCAAAGCCTTTAGAAATATTCAACAAACCCCAAGGGACTTATGGATTTGAGATGCATAATATTCAGTATCTTCTCAAAGGGTGTAAGTATTGAGTTGAAGTAGCCTTATTGATCACTTCTCTTTTTTGGTTATCAATAGTTTTAATTAATATCATGTTCCTGGTGAACATATTTTGCTGCCATTTCTTAAATATGTTTACTTTCATTTCTTGACACTTGGGTCGAATATTTTAACCATTCATGTGGAGAAAGAACTAGTTTCATGATAAGAAATTACATAATAAGTATTAAATGCAATATTTCTATTTCCCCTTACTTATCAAAAAAAAAAAATGCAATATTTCTATTTCCTTTTTATTAAATAGTTAAATGTAACTCATAAACTTAAGCTTTCATTTGAGGACAAAATTTAACTTTGTATAAGAGTAAGAAGTTGTAAGTTCGACTTTTGCCTCTACCTCAATTTGTTTTATTATTGTTTACATGTTAAGCTTGTAATTGATAATTTATCTTAGCCGACACATGAGAAGATGTGTTAAGTGTATAAATTAAATCCATCTTTATGAGATTAATTTTTTAGATGAGGTGGAAATTTAAACTATCAAAATATGAGGTCTTGTAGTCGAGCCTTAGCTTCTCCCTGTTTTTTTTTATTATCCACGTGGAGGCCTAAGAATTATGTTCAGGCCACATTTGAGGGATGTGTTAATTGCATAAATTTGTCCATATCTACCTTTTTTAACATTTTCCATTGAGAAAGGAGTTCATTAAAGAAAAAAATATATATACATATATATATATATATTACACGATTATACTTTGAAGCAGTAGCTCCTTATGAGTTGTCCTCATTCCCTACATGTACGGAAACAAAAAGAAATCAAAATTAAGTTTTCCTCATTAAGAATATGACCAGCTCATCCATTTATTCTTCTGATGTAGGTTTGAGCTTCAGGGAAGCTGAGAGGAGGCTGAAAGAAACTGGGCCAAATATTCCTCTTCAATATCGTTTCCCAAGATGGTGGAATATTTTTTGGAATGCCTTGTTTCATCCTTTCAACATCATTCTTATTGTTTTATCAACCGTCTCTTACATAACTAAGGATGATGCAAATGGGAGCATCATGCTTGCACTAGTCTTCATAAGTGTCTTCCTCAGATTTTACCAGGTATAATGTCCTTGTTACTTCAACATTATCCTAATACTAAATAAGTCCGCACCTGAATCTTTATGTAGTAATTTGTGCCGCATACATGGCTATCAGGAGCACAAGGGCTCAGAAGCACCTATAAAGCTGTCGGAATTTGTTAAATGCCCTGTTAAAGTTCAAAGATGTGCTGGAAGAACTGTTCAGACAGAATTAATAGTGCAAGTTGATCAACGGACTGTTGTTCCAGGTGATATTATCATCTTTGAACCTGGAGACCTTTTTCCTGGCGATATAAGGCTTCTAACTTCAAAACACTTGGTAGTATGGTATGTGATAAAAGATTGTTCTTTATTGTTGGGTTAAGTAAATTTTGAATGGTAATAGAAATTTAACTCATACCTCCTTTTGACACATGATATTGATCTCTGCAACAGCCAATCTTCACTAACAGGAGAGTCTGGAAGTACAGAGAAAACAGCTGATATCAGAGAACCTCCTAGCACCCCTTTGCTAGAGTTGAAAAATATTTGTTTCATGGTTAGTTTAAACTCTTTCTTTGATGTTTTTTCTTTCTATAATGTGAGAATGGTAATGGAGTACAGAAAGGAATCTTGTCCACCATAGGGAATTTAGAAGACGATTTTGGCAACATTCACCTTAGTCTGTAACCTTGAAGATATGTAGGCCCATTTGAACTTGGAAAGCGCAGTTTAAGCCATATTCTTTTTCTGTATGCCGTGACTGAGTACTCCATGAACTGAAGAAACTGTGTATTACTAGTCATTTTTAAAGCTCTTTCAAATGAATTTTTGTTGATCCCAAATGAAATTCTGAATAACTGTTATGTGTCATCTCCAGTAACCCTGCTGATATTTATGAGGACCTATCGTGTGTGATTTATTGAATAGGGTTAGAGAATAAGCTTCCTTGCATGGTTTATGTATTAGTGTCTACTTTCCTGCAACTTTCCTTGTGGAGGGACCCTCTATTGCAAAATGGAGATTGGAACAGAAGAAAAAGAATTAGAGAAACACAGTCAATTACACTTTCTGCAAATGTGTGCATCACTCCAATTATATAATTCATCTCAATTAGAAGTTTGAAAGAATAAAGGCTATGGGTGCCTAAGAAAAGGAAACATAAAGATTGGTTTGAGATTAATCTTTTCAAATTGACTGTCTGCAAGGATTTCAATTATTCTTTTTAAGGAATCTACAGGTTGTAGAATGCTTGATAGCAGTCTCTCTCAGAATTTTGGTTCTGCACACTGGAAAATTGTATCTTCATGATCAAAACTCACTTCATTGAGGTTTAATTGGAGCCACTTTTATATAGATCCAAAACAAAAGATGTTTGCCACAAAGAAAGACAAAAAAAATGTTCCTGGATGCTGCTGAGGAAATGATTAGCAGTCATCCAGATTGATAGATAGACTTGGACATGGATATTTTATTAATTTTGATAAACTATGATGCACCAAGAACTATCTAATAACATCTATGTTGAAAGTTGTAAGAAATCCTAGACTAATAATGGAAAAGATCAGTGCTAAGAATAGAGATAGAGATCTTTGAACGTTAACTCCTTGTCACTTCTACTTTCAGTGATTCCCTTCACAATAATGACCAGAAATTTTTATATTATGTACAGGTAGTCTAAAGATCTTGCTGATAGCATATGAACCCCTTGGATTAAGTTTCTACACCACCATTGGTCTAGTAACTTTGTTTTAATACGAACTCTAGACAAATTAGTAATACACCAATTAATTATTGCAGGTCTTACACTTTGTTACTAGCTTATTTGATGCTGCAGTAGTGAGATTGATTTTCTATGTGTTTTGAAAATAGTTCTTTTCTCCATTCTTTGATTGTCTTCATGAACACAGTATGTCTGGCTCAACTTCCAGCAACTAATAAGTTTTGATCTTCTTCTTCTATGCATTTGCTATACTAATATTAAATTCTATTGAGCAGTGAGAGCATTCAGAAACAGAAAAATGCCCATCCGGTTCTTAAGGAAAAATTCATGGCATTCTGGTGTTTACACTCTTGCATTACTTTTTTTTACATACCTTTATTTTACTTGTTAAACCAGTTCCAGAAGACCTACGGCTGAGGAAATGTGGTTTCATGTTTTTGTCTTAGGGAACAAGTGTAGTATCAGGTGCTGGGACTGGTCTGGTTGTCTCTACTGGATCCAAGACTTATATGAGCACCATGTTTTCAATTACTAGAAAGCTGAAGCAGCCAGACGACTTTGAACAAGGCATCCGTCATATTTCATATATACTGGTTGCAATCATGCTTGTTGCGGTTACTATAGTTGTCCTCATATGTTACTATCAGTCTCATAATCTGAGTGACAGCATACTCTTTGGTATTTCAGTTGCTAGTGCCCTTACCCCTCAGATGCTTCCTCTTATAATAAACACCAGTCTCGTGAAAGGGGCCCTTGCAATGGCCAAAGACAGATGCATTGTCAAAAGTGTAACTGCGATACAGGATATGGGATCTATGTAAGTTGTGAAAATTTTAAAAAGTTATGATCTTTATTTTGGCTCACTTGTTCATATTTTGCATAATATCTTGTTACTTAGCCATTTCTCTTCATAATCTCTCACTATATTCCCAACAGATGACATAATATTATCTCAATTCTATATTGGCTCAAACTATTTTCCTTGCCAAAGGAGTTTTCTCCCCATACTTGAACTGATTCATGATGAAATAAAGTACAAGATCCTTTGAATGGCATGTTTGTACTACCACTGCCAAAATAAGAAGGCACAAATCCCATTATCCAATTCAAATATCAAATTCCTTTCCTCACATGCATAATTTTAGTTAACTACTTGCATGCTAATATGGACACTCTTAATTTTAGAAGAATAATTACAAAATAGCGATCTGTTTTTGTTCTATTTATGTTTCAAAATCAAGAATTGTTCCTAATTCACTACACTCGCTATTTACTATAGGGACATTATTTGCATAGACAAAACTGGCACACTTACAATGAATTCAGCGATGCTGATCAATTATCTGGACAGCCGGGGCTCATCAGAGGAAAAGGTGTTACGCTTCGCCTTTCTAAATGCTTACTTTAAAAGTCAACAAAGGTATCCGTTGGATGATGCTATTATGGCTTATGCATATACAAATAGTTTCAGGTTTCATCCATCTGAATGGAGTATGATAGATGAGATTCCTTTTGATTTTACTCGTAGGTTTGTCTCTGTTATTTTGGAAAGACAGGTGAATTACAATGATAAGAGCCACTATTTTATTGAGAGAGTAGTGATAACAAAGGGAGCTTTAGAAGAAGTAATAGAAGTTTGTCCCTTTATTGAGCATGTTGGTAAAGGTGATATTCAAAGAATCTCCACAGAAGATCGTCACAACATATCAAACTTGGCAGAAGAATTGAGCAACGATGGGTTACGACTTCTTGGAGTAGCATACAGAATACTCGGAAGAGTGAGTCTAAATTTCTTTTGATCATACTGCCAGGATCACTCCTTTCATTTACTTCTTTTACCAGATAAAATTATGACTCATTACATATTTGCAGATCATATCTTCCAAGAATTTGGCAACTATACATATCCACTCATAAATTCATGTTTCTGATATTTCCCCTGTTTTAAACGAATTTCCTGGTTAGTGTGGACATGAATAAGGTGTTGAAGTTCCATGACATCAGATAAACTGGGTAAATGCTAGCTTCTTATGGTAGTTATTTTAGATTTAATAGAAAGGGGACCAACTAGAAGCATCATAATTTTGAAAAAGTGGTGGCTGAGTTGGATAGGATGAAGCTGTCAACTAGCAAAGGACGTGGGTTCAATCCACATCTACCCATACCCTGCAGGTGGAGTTAATTTTAATAAGATCTAAAAGAAATTTGAGCAGTGGTGATTGTAGAATTTTAGGGTCAAATCTCAATGAAAATGGCTACCATTTTGAAATTGTCTAAGGGGATAAAAAAATTAATTCTAAACCACAGTTGACCAACTGATGAAAGAACCTGCTACCAGAAGTTTATTTTATGAATTTCAGAGACTTCTTCACTTAATTTCTTAGCATAACCCACTTCTAAGCTTTTAGTTTTCTTCTGAGAATTAGTATTACCTCCAACCTACAAAGTCCAATAATATCATTGTACAACTGAAGTTAAAATGTAACTTGTTTATCATTAAAATGTAAACAATATTTTTTTGATTACTCTACTTTTTGTCTAAAAGGTTTTATAATCTGGCACACACTTTTGTGTCTATGCATTCATGCTGCCTGTGCTAATCTGCTTTCTAGAAACTACACTAAGTTTTTTAATCATAATTTGTGCATATTTGTCTGGAATATGTTTTGTGCCCTGTCCTTGATGTGCCAATTCATTGAGATCCATCTAACAAAAAAAAAAAAAATTCTTAAGAGTGATAGTTTGTATTGCTGTTTACTCTTTAACAACATGCTAAAGAAGAGGAAAATTTACTAACCAGCATTAGTACACTCATATAAGGAATTGTTTCCTTATTGCAGGAACCAAAAGGAGGTAAAAAATTATGTGACGATCAAGTTGAATATGACATGGTGTTCTTAGGTCTTCTCTCATTCATTGATCCTCCAAAGGATTCTGCAAGGCAAGCCCTTTTGCAGCTAGCTGAAAAGGGAGTAAATGCAAAAGTATTGACAGGAGACACTCCGTCCCTCACTATAAGGATATGCAAAGAGGTTGGCATTGAAACCACCCATGTGATTACAGGACCTGACCTTGACTTACTTGACAATGACACTTTCCATGAGATTGTGAAGAAAGCAACAGTGTTAGCTAGGCTCACACCATCTCAAAAGCTTCGGGTTGTTCAAATGTTGCAGACAGAGCACATTGTAGGGTTCCTGGGTGATGGTGTAAATGATTCACTTGCACTAGAGGCTGCAAATGTGGGCATATCAGTTGATTCAGGGGCACCTATTGCCAAAGATGCTTCTAATATCATCTTACTTGAGAAAGACCTTAATGTACTGGTTAATGGCGTTGAGCGAGGTCGGATCACATTTGCAAATACAATGAAGTATATTAAAATGTCAGTTATTGCAAATCTTGGAAGCATTCTTGGGATTCTTCTTGCAACATGTTTTTTTCAACAACAACCTTTGACACCAAGGCAGCTGCTCATACAAAACTTCTTGTATAATTTAGGACAAATTGCAATCCCATGGGACAAAATGGAAGATAAATATGTGAAGTTTCCACAAAGATGGTCGCTAAGAGGGTTAGCCATGTTTACTCTGTGGAATGCTTTTGTTAATCCTTTATGTGATTTTACAACTCTGTTGTTCCTTTGGTACTACTCCAAGGCACGGTCTGGCGAGGATAACAGCTTTATCCACTCTGCATGGTTTGTTGAAGGACTTCTAATGCAGACCTTAGTCATCCACTTGATCAGAACAGAGAAGTTGCCCTTTATTCAGGAAGTTGCTTCCTGGCCTGTCATTTGTTCCACATTTCTGATCTCTTCTGTTGGTATTGCTATTGTTCTCATACCAGCTGGGAAGGTACTGGGTTTTACTCCTCTGCCATTGTCATATTTTGTCTTTCTAATTGTTCTGTTTTTAGGTTATTTTGCCATTGGCCAAGTTGTCAAGCGAGCTTATATTTATACATTCAAGAAATGGTTATAGATATAAATTATAGACATTTGACTGGACTTAAACATGGCTCAGAATAGAGAACAACAAAGTTGTCTTTTCATTTCACATAACAAAATTTTTCAATGTGTACAGAAGATACAATTCTACCTATTCGCGTGCCTTTTCTGAAAGAATTATTTTATAGGCATTACATTCAAATTGGAAAAGACATTTGAATGCGATGGCTTAATATCTTGATTACAATGATAGTTATTGACCTTCTCTGTCACAACAAATGATGTTGAAAGAAGCAGCAACATGCCAATGCAAGCAATGCAATGGCTTTAGACATTTGCATGCTTGATGAAAAACCTGTAAGTGCAAAATACATACTTTGCATTAATTTTCAGACCACCAGTCTCAGGTAGTAGTAATGTAGGCCATGCATGTTTGTCTGATAAGTTGTTTTGGACATACATGAATTCTTTGAACAAATGTGAAACCTAGTTTGAATTTCGGGTAAAACTATAGTTGCTTCCCTAGTGATGCTGCACTTTTGTGTCCAGAACTTTATTTATCGGATATATGTGGTTTGTGATGAGATCTTACCTAGCTGTAGTTTGAGATAGTTGTTCCTGATGTTCCACTCAAAATCCCAGTGCTTCTCATCATTTTTCAGAGTCCAGTAAGACCATCCGAAGGATGCAGCATTATACACCTCCAACTGAGCTTTTCCAAAATCTTGATATTCTGTTTGTGATCCCGTGATGACATTCCATTCGTTCACCCATTCACCTAAAATAAGGTCTCTAATAATATCACTATCCAGCAAACAATCGGTAAAGTAATAGAGACAAGGCTGAGGCATGACTTACCTATAAAAACAAGTGGACCATTTGCACCATTAAGAGCTTGTACTTGTTGTTCTCTGTTCTTATATATAAATTGAATATTGTCCAGTGCACTCATGTTAAGAAAGAATGCATCAAACAGATTGTAATAGTGCAAATCAACAACTGTATTTATTGAACCTAAGTTAGCTTGATAAAGTTCATATGGATCTGCATTGCCAATTCTTTGGCAGAATATAACATATGCAGTTGATGAATGTTTGCGAACAACCTGATATCCTTGTTTGTAATATGAAACAAGGACATCCAGAGGAACTGATCCAGCTGATGGCTCATTTAAAAGCTCAATTCCAAGCAAGGAAGGATGTTCAGCATATCTGCAAATCAGGCAAGTAGAGACTTATTATCAGTATGTTTTTGAGAAAAGTGAATTCAACACCCTACATATTCAGAACAGAAAATACTTCAAATATTTGAAGAAACGAAATTGAATTGATGTAGCACTTGCTCAGGAGCAGGAAACAAGTTCCAATATTTTCTTAATCCCTTGAAATTAACAAAAAGAAACTATGACCTAATGTGCATTGTTTCAGATGCTACTGGAATCAAAATTTTGGAAGTACTGATCCTACCTGGAAGCTAGAAACTCAATAACGTCCAACGTCTGAGAGATATTATCTGTAGAAGGCCATCCAGTTGTACCATCTCTACTGGCACTATGCTCCATTCCATTTTGAGAGCCTGGAGCAGCATGAAGATCAATAATGCACTTTATCCCAAAAGCTCTGCACCAGAGTTCAGATTTTGTGAACAAAAGGAATTTGAGCACTCCAAAGCATTGAAAGAAAGAAGGGAAAATATGACACCTACTGTGCCCAAGAGAATGCATTATCAAGAGCTTGCAAACTGCCCCCAATGAAAGGAGCAGGAGGATCAGGATCATAAGCTATCCACCATCCAACTGGTATTCTAACAGTATTGATTCCATGTTTATATAGGAAATTAAAATCTTCTATGGTGATAAACGTATTCCTGTGTTTCTGCAACATCAGTTGAAATAAGGATAAACGTGTTCCTGATAAATGTTCCTAAACATAGATGAACCAGATAAAGAATTACCTTAAGAACCTCTTTGGCCTTGCTATATCCATATCCATTAGTAAGCTGATAATCTCCATGTATAGTGTTTGCTACGATGGTCATCTCAAATGTAGCTGCATTATCATCCCATCCTGGTTTCCCTGGATAGTCTGCTGTGAGTTGGTTGGCTTTCGAAGCCTAAGAAAATGGAGAATGACATGAACATTTCTTTTGTAGTTCATATTCACTAATTTGTAGCCCTTCCAGCATTTAGGTTAAGTGAAAAGGTTGCTTGAGTAGTACTAGGTTGTTTGCTTGTGAACATGTAGTAATGAACGAGAAAAATTTCATACCTGGATATAAGTTCCACTTTTGAGTTTTAGATGAACTCTATTATCTGCATTTCTTTCAAGGTAAAATGTTTCAGTAGCAGATGCCGATTCTGCAGTTGCAGTGACCAGGCTGCCAGCATTGTCACAAGTAAGAAATTGGCCCCGAGAAGTACGAAACTGGAAAATTGATTCAGAAACTCTCCATAGCTGCTCACAAAGAAAATGATAAAAGAAACACCAATCATCAATCAAAGGCACAATTATACGAATTAAATTCTACTAAGCTGTGAAAAGGAAACTCGATTGCCAGTAAAAAAGGATGCAGTTAATCAAATATGCTTACCCGAAATGTTTCCCAAGGTAAGGGAATATCTCTATCAACAGTGACATTCATCCCACCCCCATTCTCAGCAGAAATATATTTCTGCAAGGTAACTGACTTAAATTGAACCTGTGTTCCATCCTACATTGCAATGACCAAGAAAGTAGTATCAAAATTTCTATTAAAGTAGAATGTATAATATATATATATATATATATAAATGAAAACTT
>LVCA01008152.1:18991-38616 GCA_004801955.1 Calotropis procera
ATTATCCACTCCAAGTAAAACTTACATATTCTTCCAACATCTCCCCATAATTTCTTGTGGAGGAACTATAGATGAATGGAACCTTTTGATTATTTTTGCTCATAAAAGCAAAAGGGACTCCACCCGCCTACGATGGGGATTCTTTCTTGATGTGATCTACATAGTATTATTTTTTTCACAATCTTATCATGCCAAAATAATGTGTGTATATATATATATATAAATAATAAGAAGACTAATAATGCATGGATTGGGATGAGCTCAAGAACTACACCCTCACCTAACTGCTCAGTCATCCTCTTAGCAAGTAAAGCAATTCTAACATAAATCTTGGAACATGTCATATTTTTGTTTCTTTGATGAAATAATTTCACCTTAGAACTTCCTACCAAAGTAAGTGCTTGGAAAATCAATCTAAGTAAATTCTACTTCAAGTTTTCTTGCTTTCAAATTTGATCATTATTCATTCATATGTAGTAAACAACAGTGTATCCTCCAAAATGGCCATAGTAACGTAGGCTCAAGTAATCATGAAAGAAGTGAAAACCCCATGAAAACATCACAATTTGCTGAAGCTGACTTGAACCCACTCACCCACCCACCCAGTTTATATTCCCATTCTCTCTAAATTCCATCCTAAACATAAGTTTGTGTAACTCAAAAGTTTGTAAGGGTGATCCATGTGGTGGTAGAGCACAGTATGGTCACTTTTGCTTTCTTATTTCCACCAAGCTATCCTTTTCAATATCAATGGGAAGTGGAAAGTGGAAAGATATTAGATCAAAGAATGATTAGAGAGAACCCCTTCTTCATTGCTAGGTCCCATAGATAGTGGGCTTTGTCCCTCCACCAAAGAAGAAGAACAAAGAATAAACAGTAGGAAACAAACAAAAAAAAAAAAAGTACTCTTCAAGCTTCAGTTATATTTTTCATAGGATGTATTGAAAAGTGTAAAATCCAGGTACAACCTTCCATGGTTTCAGTTATAGAAAGCCTAACACATATCTTTTTTCTTATTAAAATTTTCTTAATCTAGCAGGTAAGGTGGAAAAAGAAAATTATCTTATTCTTGCTTTCTCCCTCCCTCCATGCACTAGCACTTTCCCCACTGAACACTCCATTATAAATATCATTTGACCCTTGTCTACCTAGCTTTGAGTGAAAACAAAAAGCCTACCGGAAGAATTATTACCTTAACTAGTTGGTCGATGGGTGTTCCACAACCTCCAAGCACCCCTCCTCACCTCTACCCTGAGGAGCTTCAGCTTAAGCTTTACCAAGCTTTTATCTTCTCAATTCCAATCTTGTTTTCCATCATACTCATCCTATTATTTTACTTGTTCTACCTCAAAAGGAGAGCTTCCAGCTATTCAGCAACTCCTTCAATTCTTTCAAGGACTGTAAATGGAGCCACTTCTTCAACTGCAGTAAGACTCTCTCTCATTGTCTTCCAAGCATGGGTTCTGCTAAAAACCTTTTGCACAAACTTATACATTTAAGGCAGAACTATAGAACTTAAACATGTTGTCAACATCATTTTTTTTTAACTCCTTGCATAAGCCACAAATAGTTATTCATACACGCGCGCGTATATATGTATTTAACAAGTGCAGGAATGAAGTATATGGTCTGCTATGGGTGTCATCAAATACAACCATTAATTTTAACTGCCAAATATTTTTGCTGTTCTTGTATTCTTTCAAGTGCCAATAACAAACTGTTTCCCTATTTTTAGCACTCAATCAACTTTTTCTTCTCCTTCCTCTATTAGAATGCAGTTTAAAATTCTTCTGTTAGAAGCAGCAAACAAAGTATGCTTAGCTAAATGGTGTAAAAATGTAACAACATAAACAAAAAGGCAATTGGTTTTTTGGATCCTCAACAAAAAATTATTGTCTGATTAAACATTTTGTACTTTCCCAAACAGCCTTTGGAAGTGTACTTGAAACTGAAGGGAAATCAGAGGAATAATCTTTCTACAGTTGTGTTCGATGATGATCTCAAGACAAAGGAGTCACTGTAAGTTCATTCTGTATCTATTTCTACTCTATCCCACTTGGTTAGTATTTTTTTCGTGCACAAAATTACAGCATTAAGCTAGCAAGTGAGGCCCCACTATGGATAGACAAAGGAAAAACACCTTAAAAAAAGAGCTAAAAGATATTCCGAAAAGCACTAGAGAAAAATCATGCAACTTTATCTTTAAATTCGTTCATTGCGACCTGGAAAATATTCAGTTTTCTGTGTCTATAGCAATCTTTTGGCTTTTCCTCACAACAGTTTGTTGGAATCTCCTATTATATCCATTCTTTTCATAAAGCATATTTGAAATGAGCATCAATGTAAAGTTGCAAGGGTTAATAAACATGTCTACAAGTATATATATATTCAATACAGTGGAGGAACAACAGTTCTCTTCTGTATTTTCACTTCTGGGAAACAAGATAACAATTAGTTTTGTTCATTATCTAAACCCAAAAGCGGGAGTAAAAGGATTTCAAAGATATGCCCTTTTCAAGTTTGATATATATTTACCATTCTTTTTGGGTGGGTGAAAGGAAGAATCTAACAGCCATATTCTTTAGAACCGAAAAATCAAGCAATTAGCTTTACAATTTGTCTGGAAAAACATGGCTCATTGGACTGAACATGAAATAGACCTTGAGATAAGCCTTTTAACTTTTTGCACAAACAATTCCAAACCAAGATAGTCACCAGTGATTAAAAAATTATTCCTCTCTCTTTTATCTCTATATCTGAGAGCCTCATGATCCTATAAGAGACTAATGATATGAAAATCTGGTTTGTGTTTGTCTTGTGCATTTGGAAACAGATGTTGTGTGTGCCTAGGGGAATTTCAGTTGAAAGAGGAATTGCTCCAAGTAGCAGCATGTAAACACGTGTTTCATATTGATTGTATCCATCACTGGCTCCGTTCAAATTCAACTTGTCCATTATGTAGATCCTCAATCTTACCAGGTTATCCACAGCCATCCACATTGCAACTCAGTGTACAGCACCTAAGCCATCACTAATTGTCATCATGGATCAGCTAGGTAATCAGGGAACAGCAGGATCGTTCAGATAGAGAAGTCATCAAGGATGGATAAAACTAGTGCTAGAGAGCCCTGCAAAGTAAGCAGCCTTTGTCCAAAATCAGTTCAACCTTGTTAGCTTTTCCAACACTTTCTAAACAGTGAATAATAATTATAATAAAAATAAAAATTAAAAAAATAAATAGTTAAACCTCACAAGAGCTGAATGAAAAATAAACGAAGCCATGTGGAAATAACTAGGAGGCCTAAAAAGAGAAACGATAATACGACTCCTCATGAGAATGTAATGTACAAATTCTTGACCTCCAAATGGACAGTTATACCTTAAAAATTCCATTTTTGATTTTTATCTTTCACTCTTTCCCGGTATAACCATCCATTGAAACTACTCGGGATTTCTCCCATTACCTCCCCGAGGAAAACGAGAGAGAAAATCTTGATTTAGAGGGATTGATTGACGAAAACTGGGGTAACTCGTAATTCGCCTCTTTACATAGCATGATAGAATGGCAATAATACCCTTGTTAGTTGTAACTGAACATCTAGAAATGATCAAAATGACTTCAACTGAGTAAGGGGAGAGAGAGCATAACACTGGGGGAGTGCAATGTCGACAACGAGTAGCCAGGCTTACGGAGAGTCATGGTACTGGGACAAACGATACACTGAAGATCCAGGGACCTTCGATTGGTACCAGAAGTACCTCGTCTTATCTCCACTGCTTCGCCACTATATTCCCAGATACCGCCGTGTCCTCATCGTTGGATGTGGCAATTCTGGTATATTCCGTTAACCTCTCCAAAATCAATTCTTTCCCGGCTTTTTCCGTTATTAGATGCGGAATTTGAATTTGGTTTTTCTTCCTCTCTTTTCTTGGCTCTCGACTTTTATGTTTGAATTATGATCTTCAGGTTGAATTGAACGCAAAGCAAGCGTAACCCAACACTAAATTTTTATTTTTATTTTGTAATAATCAAAGGTCCAAAATTTGCTTAATTTAATTTTACAAACTTCAAGAATCAGTTCTGTTTAGCTCATCTTTCATTTATTACCGCAAAATCGAATTCGGAGCCTCTTTCCAAATTTGAGTGCAAAATTAGTTATCTTCTTAGCTTGCATCCTGGGGGTTCAAATTAGACAGCACACTCTGAGATCGTCTTTTCCCCTTCCCTTCTTTTCCTTGACGCAAGTAGCGGGTGTCTGTACTGTGACTTGTGCTGAACCAGTATCACTGTCAAAATAACTTCTTTAGGACTTCTGTTTAGTAATCACTGATTTTTCCTTGGTGGATAATGTTGTTTTCCGTAGAGAGTATGCATTTGGTTTCTGCTTTGCTTGTCCTTTATTGGGTTGCATAAGGATATATTTGTGATTTAATTTGATTGGGATCAAGCAGGTTTTAGTAGTCTTCTTTACTTTGGACAATGTATTCCAGTCAAGTTTCCTTATTCTGCTTATCTTTTTTACTTAACAGCTTTTGTTTTCTAGAAAAGATATTTCTACTGTTCTCGTATAGTCCCCAACGTCTCTCTCCCTGAGCAGGATTTCTTACTACTGAAATATTTTCAAGTTTCTATTTTTTTGTTGCAAAGTGCTCATGTTTATGGATTATCCAGAACTACACTTAAAACTGAAACTGTTTAATATTTGCAGCATTAAGTGAAGGCATGGTCCATGATGGTTATGAGGATGTCTTCAACATAGATATATCTTCCGTTGTGATTGAAGCAATGCAAAAGAAATACTCCGACTGTCCACAAATGAAGTGTAAGCTTTATTAATGTTAGGATGGATATGATGCTCAGCATCAAAAGCTCATGTTCTCATCCTATATTTCTCCCAAAATTTTCTACATACACAACATAGTTCCTTTGAAGAAATTATGAGATTAAGCATTAATAATCTATTCTGCCCCTTCAATGTCATTTATAATTTTACACTGATATGAATAGAAAAGTACGAATCCGGAAATTCTTTGTAGAGAAGTATAAAATAAAGAATAAGGGATGTTCCTATGGGGAATTTTCAGAAATGGTCTACCCATATGCATATCAAGTTGGTCCTAGACTTCTGATTGCTTGAACCCTAGCACTTTCATATCAGGTTAATGCTAATGTACACAAAACCTTGTGGTTGATTTACATGTACTGAGGATAATAAACAAATTGTTTTGGATTTTGTACAATGTTCGTCGAGTGTCAATATATGACAAATTTTTAATATGTCAATAAAAATTAAAGGATTAGAACATCAGTTTCTTGAGAAGTGTTACAGGAAATCTGAATCAGAAACAAATAGACCCCTGTTGGAACATCTTAACAAGTTTTATCTATTGCATGTGAACCATAATTATCATTTTCATATATCCAAAGGTAAGTCCAGAACTAGCAAGAAAGAAGAAAACAGATACCGATTTCTATTTCTTATTGTCTTTCGTGGACTTAGGCATGGCAGTTATGTTTGGTATTGATGCAGTAGTTAAATATATATGCTTAACTTTTCTTTCTTAGTAGTAGCACACTACTAGAAGTGAGTTCTTTGTGGATGAAGGAGCATGCTGCAGCACCTTAAAACACCAGGAAACATGCATCACCATATCTTTTCTTTTGTGAGACATATGCTGCTTAAATGAGCTTGATATTAATAGTAATTGTATAAGGTAAGTAAAATTAAAACACAGTTTCATGCTACTATGTCACAGAATAGTGCTAAGAATACTATGCTTGGCGGTAATAATACAGTGTAGTGTATATTATAGCATCTATATTACAGAATAATTTTAAGATGAATATACTGAGAAATATAGTTAAGTTAGATTCGGGTCTCCTATTTAGATTTGTCCCCTAAGAAAGGCAAGTCATAAATTGTGGCTCCAAGTTTCCATTATTTGTGCTTGATTCTCACTCAAAGAGTTGATTAGAGCATAAGCTGGAGTTCTTTACTCCGTTATTTTATTGTTTATGTTATATGTGACCAGATGTGAAGATGGATGTCAGAGAAATGAGTGCCTTTGAATCTGGTTCCTTTGATGCTGTTGTAGATAAAGGTCAGCTTCTCTTGTACATTTTTATTTTCTTATTTTTTTATTTTTCCTTTAAGAATGCATGTTGGATCATTTCAGAATGAAAAGTAGTATAAGCATGTTTTGTTGAAAACATTTGAAGACTGTTGCTTATACATTTTTACAATGGAAATCCAGGAACTTTGGACTCTATCTTGGTGAGTACTTCTGGGACAATGGGTATTTTAAGTAGAGGTGATTGCTTATTTAAATACCTGTGTGCAGTGTGGGCAGAATTCGAAGGAAAATGCTGAGAAGATGCTCAAGGAGGTCACCAGGTATATGAGAGCTGATATTTCTTGTACACTTGATGCTTTTGCTTTCTGTTCCTTTTTGATTTGTTCACATATTTAATTGGTTGATGACAAACTATAGGGTCCTCAAGGATAAAGGCATATACATCCTGGTAATTCATGGCAGAAACCTCTGTTAGAGTAGAATTCATTTATTTAATGATGACGTGCTATGATATTTAGATTGTGATGCCTTTCCCGTCTAAATCTTTTCAATACAATGCAGATTACATATGGAGCACCCAGTTATCGAGTACACTTGTTGAGAAACTCATGCACATGGACAATCAAACTACATGTTATAGGTTACGATCCCATAACTTTCTTTTATATTTTACCAAGTGCTATTTAGAATATGGAAAATCTGGCACACTTGCAGTTTATTTTGATGTCATTGAATTACAAGGTGCGTTCTATATTTAAAGGAACATCTGAAAATAAATGATACTGCAGTGCAATGAAACTGCTACAGATGGCTTCTTTAAGAATGTTGACTCAAGAATGATAAAACATCGGTTACTGTCTAATTGTTGCTTAGTTGTTTTGGATTGATTTCTCCCTCTCATAACTATAAGTTTATGTATGTATTTGCTATCTATAGACAAACTTATAGACGAAAGTTCAGACCATCCAGCATGTGATATAACCTCCCCAATTCCACTGGATGAAGATGGAACAACTTCTGCTGCAGCAATTTTGGGAAAGAATCCAGATGTCCATTATATTTATGTGTGTAGTAAGGTCAGTTTTTGTTCATTTATCTATCTATATAAATATATATAGTTATTACAAATTGATATTTGCATGATCAGGATCTCAGAGTGCCTAATAACACTTGCTCGTTTAAGCTGCTTGGACATCTTTTTCTTTCTTTAAATTTTTATTTTTCAGGGGCAAGTAAACTTGGGCGGAAGAATGAGTCACCAGTTGAGAGACAAACACGAGCGAGAACGTTATATTTGAAGTCATTTAGATGTATTCATATCTGCATCTGAAACTGTAAGCAGCAGTCACTATAAACCCAAAGGATCAATGTTACTATATTTAGTTTTTGCCTCTCATGTTCCACGCTGCAACTCAAATGTGGGTTAGGAAAAGATGTCAACTTTGCAATGTACTACTACGTAGAAACAGCTTAAAAGATACATTTAGATTGTTACTTCCTCAAGTCTACCAATTCCGGATTTGGCAAGCAATTTTTAGAATTATCTTTATATGTAAGAGCTAGATGTTTATGTAGGTTCTCTCATATTCGTGTTAACATGAGGGTCAAATTTCGGGACCATTATTTAGACCTCCAAGTGAAGTCTTCAATTCAATACTAACTCCTGCAAAATCAAGCTCACATTGCATTTCCATGTCTGTCCTGAAAACAATTCGGACTTGTACACAGATTTTTACACAATTGCAATAATACCTGTACAGGAACCATGAAATGCACAGCAAAAAGAAGAGACAACTATGTGCAGAGAACTGACAATAATCAAGTATAAAGGAAAAGGGGCGATGAATATCAAACACACTGCAGAACTGCAACCTCCAGGAATAAAAGAACTCCGCCACTGTGTAAATGAACCTTGAAAAGAAGGGATAGTGGAACCTTCCATGTGTAAATGGTAATTCCTGGTTAATTAAATGATCTTTGCCTTCTTGGGATGCTTCGAGTGACAGGCCACCAATTCCATAATCTTTATCTTGTGAGGTTATCAGTTCTTAGACTGCTCCAGCGTGGCAGGGACTTCTCTGAGCGTTCCTGCCTCTTGCCGTGATCTTTGTCTTTTGGCCTTGACAAGCTACTCATTTGGTGTCCATTTCTTGGCTCAGTAGTTTCTGTCCCTATGAATTTCTTCACCATATCATCTAGCTCAGCAACCTTTCTCTGTAGATTACTTTTATCTGCCTGAAGTGAGGACAAGAAAATATTATTTAAAAAAAAGAGGGTAACACCATGTTACCCCATCACACTTCTTTGAAATTCTAATGACAGTGAAGTAACAAGAGAGGCACGTATTTCCCAAATGGTGGTACAACACAAGGTACCATTTACCTTTAACATCTCATTTTGTGCTGTGAGCATCTGATCTCTTTCCTGTAATTGTTCCAGTGTCATTTGTACAGTGAAAATATCTGCTTCTTTCCTATTCACTTCTAGAATGCATCTGCAGAATCATGGCATCCACAAATAGACAATAGTAGGTTGCATTAACCAGGATGCCCATAACATTTGTCAACTCTTTGGTGATTTAATACGCAGGTAAAGTCAACATCTCAAATAAGAGAAAGCAGTAGATTGGTAGGATTAACTGATTCAGACATTCAGTAATTGCAGTTTAGAGAGCACCAGCATGCATAGGGGGCCAAAAAAAGTTACATTCTAATAGCATCACTTACCTTTCTCTTTCCTCGACCAAATCAGTAATTTGACTTTGAAGATTGAGAACTTCTTTCTCCTAAAACAGTAAAACATTATGCGATATGTAGAATTAGAATATATGTATATTCGTATATCATTCATGAGCACCAAATGTTGACTTTTGTAACTTGAGAAGATTGGATTCAATTCTAAACCAAAAATAATTCAAGTAAATTTCCAGTTAGAATACCAATGCATTGCATTCCTGCGTCTGACGTTGAGCCTCCTCTACAAACTTCTGAAGCCGATTCTGAGAAATCAATTCCTTGAATAATACCAAAAGGTGACCCAAAAAAATAGGATCAGACAATAACAATAGAAAATTTGTGAAGGGAGCATGGAAAATAGAATCCAAACTTACCGCATAGCTAGTCATGTCTAATTTGACACCGAGTAAATCCCGAATAACATCATGAGTCATGCTTTCAACAGCAGCCAGTCTAGTATTAACTAAACAAATCTGATATAAACAACATAAGGATGTGAACCTCATGGCACAAACAGAAAGGTACAAATATGGGTTCTAAGCAACTTGGAAATCCTGCTTATTTAAACACGAATTCTCTACTAGTTACCTCTTTCTGCCTACTAGATAGCAATGCCTCAAGCTCTTCTATACGAAGTTTTGCAATTGATAGTTCCTGGTCTTTCTCCAAATTCATCTGATGAACCAAATTTGAAATACATCTGAATGGGGAGCTTGAACCCCTGACTCTCACTATTTTTTCTGCCTTATCTGAAGTTGTTGCTCCAGGTATTCCATTGGATGAATCAATCGTAACTTCTTGAACCATCGCCTCCAAATTCTTGTACTGTTCGTGATCAAATATAGGGTACCCAATGTAAACACAATGGAAAATATAATAAAAGTAAGATTGAACAATATGACTATGATCATGGTCAGATGAGGTACCACATGTACATGTAATGAAAAGAAAGGAATACCAAGATCAGACAAATGACTGCTATATACTGAGATAAGGAGACAATTCAAGAAGTGAAAATTGTGGATCCTCTCTAGATAATAGTCTAAGACAACTATGACTTTCTAATCTGTTTGTCCACTGAAATTAAAAGATCCATGCCTTTCCTAAAAGATATCCTTGATTAACCAAATGCCTTCCCAGACCCTGCAGGAATAAAGGAACACATTTCTAAAAGCAATAGCCCTATATTGTCAGCTTTTTATCCTTATACCTTCTGTTGATACTGTGATGACTGTGCTTCAGCATGCACAATAAGTTCAGAGATATAACCTCTATATTCTTTGACCTGCAAATAGATGGTCCCGCTGAATTAGTATTCAAGACCAAGAAGCAATATCATCTGATAAGCCAATTTTGTCATCAAAGTGAACCATCCTAATTATGACTTACCTGCTTAGCTAGTCTTGCCTTTTCATCTTCAAGGACTCTTATTTGGTTATGAAAACCTTGAAGTTCCACATATCCTCCATGCAATTGTCTGTAATATAGTCATGTACCACATTTAACAATTTAGAATAAAAAGACAGGAAACAAATATTCTATGGGAAAGGGATGAAAGACCTGCACACCTTGATAACTGGTTCTCAGATGGTTCTCTACTTGAATTCCTCAAGTCAAATTCGTCACTTAAGCCTTCAACCAACTGTAATCTTTCTCTTAGAGCTTGAAGTTCAACTTCCAATACATCTCTTGCCATGTGATGTCTTTCCACATCTTCTTCCATCTCATAAACCTTAACATTTAAAAACTCTATTTAATTTCGTATCTTTGAAAAACTCGTAAATCAGCTACTAAAAATTTTAAGGACAATAATATTGCATCTCCAGAGTGTAAATGTAGCAACATTGAGGAATTGCATGCTTGGTACTATACCTGACTGTGTTGATACTTATACAAACAAAATGAGATTTCACATATAGAAAAACTAATAGAGGGCATGTATTGTTTGTATAGGGGACAAGCGTACCTTTTTCTCAAGAACATCAATGGTGTGTTCAAGCTCCTGAACAGAGTGCTCTAAAATTTTTACTTCCTCTTCTTTTTGTTCAGCATACACCTTATTTGCCTCTGACTCCTGCAAAAAGTAAATTTATCATGCATAATATTCTTTACAACCTAAAAATTAAATATTTTCAAGGTATGGATACCTGGCGAGCCTCTAATGCAATAGCTTCCTTCTCATCAGCCAATGCATTTGCTAAGTCAAGCCTGTCCTGCAGGGAATGAATTTGGTACAGAAGTTCATCTCTCTCTGTGTTCATCCTTTGCATATCATCAGTATTATCATTCACTGAACAAGCTAAACTTTTCTCTACTGAAGAAGCCATACGAAGAATTTCACTTTCCATATCTTTTATGGTCTCTCTCTGTTCTTCTATGCGTTGCTCTGCTTCTGATTTTTGGAGATAAAGATCCTTCAAAAGCATTCTAAAGTCAGTATTTTGTTCAGATAAAATATCTATTGTGCCTCTCAGCTGCTCTTGGTCAGATTTTGATATGGATAGAGCAGTCTCGGCCTCAGTCAAGCAAACCTGAAGTGTTCTATTCTGGCTCACCAAATTGTCAAACTGACTTGTTTTGAACTTTAGCTCCTGCTCAGCTTTGTTCAAAGCAGTGGTTAGCCTTTCTATCTCATCCTTAGCATCTTTTTGGCTGCTAGCTGATTCTTGCAACAAGCTAAAGTCAAAAAATAAACCTCTTAATATAACTTCTTTCCGTTGTAATTTTCTCTTGAGTTCAACATTCTGGCCTATCAGCTTATCATAGACTGAGCCAGAGTCATCTGCTTCTGATCTTCCGATCACCTCACTATGATAACCATTTGTTCTACTTTTCATTAAATCAAGCATGGATTCCTCACCAGTATCCTTGTAACCTCTTTGCATATTATTATCAGCTGTCAATGCATCTTTAAGAAAGATATCAAAAGCAGAATGCATGTGGAGACTTCTGGACTCACGATCAAGTTCTTGGAGATGGCAACGGTGTAGCACAAAACAATGTATTTCATTTTCCACAAGCTTGGAGAAAATATCCTCAATTAATGATCTGAAGCCACAAATGCTATTCAGTGTGTCCTTCACCATTGCAATAGCATCAGAATACACTTTGCTGCATATATCTTCCATGTCTTGTTGCAAAGAACCATTTAGTTTAACAGATGAGTTCACTATTTCCATTAGGTCAAAATGCATTTGCTCTGCCCATGGTTCAGTTTCTGTGTCCCTCAAATTAGTCAAGGACTTGAGCTGTTCAATCTCTTCTGCCAAATTCTCTCTCTCTAACAATAACTGCTCTCCTGTTTGTTTCCACATTAAAGTCAACTGTTTTGCATTTTCATTTTCTTCCATTAATGCATTCAACATATGATCAGCTTCCTTCATGGTTGCACGAGCTTTCTCAAATTTGCTGAAGAATCTATCAGCCTGAATAATCTTTTCAACAGAATGAAACTACAAATCAAAGAATTGAAAACAATGAGATAAATGCAGCAATAGTTTTTTCGTTTATTAGGTGCAGACAAAGCTCAATCAAGACATTTAGAAATAAAAACAGATCAAAAAAAATTGTATAATATAGACTTAAAACCTGTTTTATGAATTCATCTTCTTGCACCATTTCCTTGTTATTTTGAACCATTTTAATCCTCTCAGGCATTTTCACTAGTTCATCTCCTTTCTTAATCAATTGCTGCTCATTGTTCATGAGCAATGGTGAATGAGGAACAGAGAGAACTCTGCAATAGTCATCAGAAGGATTTCCAGTTAACAGAGCAAATAGTTTTGAGATAGCATTGCAAGCTGTTCTTAGTTCCCTCTGCACAGAGAATAGAGTTGCTTCACTAGGATTTTGAATTTTGTCCCAGGCTTGTGACTCTTCAGATTCTTGATAATGAAGACGGGTTTCACCTTCTTCAAGACCTTGCTCAGATGACTGCTCAGCTTTCTTCTTATCTGAATTGTGATAACCAGTTAAAGTTATGCCTGCCATTTTTTCTGAACCTATGTTCACAGCAGAATATTTGGAACTTGAAGTGGAAGTTGAAGATTCAGTACTCCATCCATCAACTTCTTCTAGGCTTTCAGAAATGGCAAGCTCACACATATCCCCACAAAAGGAGGTCTTCAAGGAATGCAGTTTATTACTTACACAAGCGAGTTCATCTCTCACCTGGTAAAGTATTTTGTTCTGATTTTCTTTGTTAAGAACTTCAAAGGAACAAATCACTGGACTGCTGGCTGTATTAATTGGAAGATTTACATAATCTGTCTTCAATTGAGCAAAATTCCCCCTAATCTCATAGATTTCATTCCTAAGGTCTAGGATTAGCTTCTTATGTATGGAAAATGCATCACAGATAGCAGATTGGAGGAATGAAAAGTAATCTTCTGCATTCAAGCAAGACATTTTAATACAATTGTCAACTTCCAAAAGTCCAAGACAAGCCAAATCCATTTCAAAATCTACATTTGCCTCTGACGCATTTGGATTAGTTAACTTGGAACCCACTTCATTATTGTTTACTGACACTTCCTGGTCAAAACTTTTCAGCTCAAAGGAAGTACCCGGAAGACATTTCTCAGCACTGCTTTTTGCTTCCTCCTTGTTCATAAGCTGACTTTCCAAATGTTTAGCCATAATAAATTTATGCTCTGGGAGAGTAGATACCTGTAGGTTCTGCATTCTCTTCGTACCATCTTCTAGTTGCTGAAATTCTGCTAAAGCAATTGTTACTCCCTTCAAGGAATTCAATTTCTGATCCATCTCCAACACTGTTCGTTGAGCATCTTCCAAATTTTTCTTTATCAGAAGTATATTTTCTTCCTTCTCAATACATATTTTGGCAGCCTTCTCAACATGTTCACTGATCCAAACATTAACGCAGGGAAATAAACAGGTGATGCTTTCTACCTGGGAATTGGCATCTTTAAGTGATTTACAACCATCTGTAAGGAAGTTTGTCAGCTCTAAAGTTGCCCTTTCCCATTCAGTAGACAATTGCCTTATCTCTTCATCTTTGGCTGCCACAGTGCTTCGCAAGCTTGCATTTTCTTCAGCCATTGACTGCAACTTCTCTTGAAGTTCTGACTGTAGTGTAGTGATCTCTTCCTGCAACTGAAGAATTGTTTTAGCTGTTTCCATCTCTACCTCTTTTTGGACCATTTCAAATTCATGATTGCAAGACACCTTCATGGCATGATCATCTAGATGTGAACAACCTGACAATCTGTTCAACTTACTTTGCAGGACCCTTTTACTTGTGCTTTCCTCATCCCTTGTTGCAGAAGTTAGGTTGTTTTCTTCTGCAGAACTGTCTTGTGATTCAGGCATATACTTTTTCCCCCTTATTTTCTCATTCTGTAAGATTTCTCTCAACCTATGGTTCTCATTCTGCACATGTTCAAGCTCTTCAATTAAGCGGATTTGTTCTGACTCCATTGCCTCCACAATAGATCTTGAATGCATCAGTTGTTTCTGTATATCATTAAACTGCAAAACCAGCTCATTCTCCATCATTTGTCCACTTTCACCCAATAGAACCCCATTCTTTAGCTCACTAACACACTCATTCCTGTTAGACATCTCCTTGACCTTTACGAGAACATGTTAATTAATAATATAAGTCTAGAAATTAACTAAACCCAAATATAATGATTTAAGGTAGCATTTATTCTTACTGAGCCATATGAATGTTGGTTCCAGTTCTTGAGTTCCTTATGGACTTGTTCATTTTCACTACAGCAATAGGACCTGTATGGCATGAAAATGAAAGAGACTTCAGCCCTGCAAGATTTTTTCTGCAGATATAACATACTTGGGTTTGCCATAAACTGCATTAACCTAGGAAGACATAGCTCAGTTTATCAATTATACTTTGGGCGCTCATAATGTTGTTCTTGGTAGGGAGCTAATCTAAACTATTGCTTTATATGAATTGAGAGAACCATAAAGAACAGAATTCTCTTTTAGTTATAAGATGAACTAAAACAAAATAAATCTCATTCATGCCTATGTTTGAATGGAGATTCTGTAAAAGGAAGTAATAGCCGCTAGTTGATGAGAGCAGTCAAATATTTCCTAGAAATGTGACAAGTCAGCACAAACTTCAGAAAAGTAACACAACTTCCCAAAAAACAAACACATGCCATTGAACTAACTTATTGCTTTATATGGCTAGGAATGTTTAGGTGAATGTAAGTCCGTCCCTATGAGCACTTAAGGTGCTGTCGCAGCATACCAGGAACAGAACCTCCAAGGAAGGCAATACTGAGATATTTTTGGTTAAGTTGGTTTAGGGACAGAATTGGCAGTATTATTATCAGATTCAAAGTCAATGATTCCAGAAAATAATTTCTAAGTGCAGTACTACATGAACTATATATATCAGCTTATTGGCAGTTGAGGCGGGAATAAAACTGACTCATTTGCATGAATCAGCACAAATTTCAGGTGTGAGATTACCTGACTGATTTGGTATTCAAAACCCTTTGTTCCTCAAATTCTTTATCAAAATTATTTTCCTGGAATTACAAATTAAAGAGACTCCACAATCAAAGTTGGATATAAAGTATGCACCAACATCTTTATGGTTCAAATTGACTCCAACCTGACTTTCTTCACTTCTGGAGCCATAAGTAAGCCCAGACCTTTCTTCAACATTAAGCAACTTGAGTAACTGGAGATTAAATAGTACATAATGCAGTTTCATCAGCAAGGCAAGTTTGATTGGGGAAAACAAAGTTCTAAAATTAAAAGATAAATAATGTCACAGCAAACCTTATCACGTAAATCTGAAATTTCAGCTAGCAATGTTTCTCTCTCTCCTTGTTCATAAAAATCTTGGATCCTGGAAGAATCATAATATTGAACTAGGACAAAGGAATACTTTCTAGAAACTAATTCAAGATCTTGGGATAATACTTACAATCTAAGCTGATCAAAGATTCTATTTTTCTCCAATGCCAATTGAACCAATTCTGGATTCTTTTGATTTCTTGCATCTAGCAACTTAATTTCTTCTCTCAGAGCATTATTTTCATCAAGGAGATACTTATCAGAAGAAATAAATCCATCTGCAAATAGCTCCAAGCGTTTTATCTTTTCATCACGTAAGCTTAGCATCAGTTTAGTATGTTGAGCATCTCTTTCTAGATGATGAACCTGCATGATTCACATCATACCATAATACACAAAAGTCTCCTGTTACATTCAGTCCTAAATTGTGAATAAATTGGCAGATTCTGACAGATAACAAATAAATGCTTAGTTAGCATGGAAGATAACCAATAAATACTCAGGTAGCACAGACATACCAAGAGATTCATCTGCTCAATCTCTGCTTCTAATTTCTTAATTTCAAAGCAAGACCGTTTTTCTCTCCTCAAGGCACCAAGAAGAGTACCTTGCATGCACATTAACTGCCATTTAAGATAAAGTTATTGCAACTCCTCATAACCCAAAGTAATGGAAATTTCAAATAGCACAATTTGGAGACTTAACACTCACCTTCCTGCTGCTACAACTTGGTTTAAGATTGATTTTCTCAGATGAGCCAGATCTATCAAGAAAGCCATCTAAACTAGATTCTTCAAAATTTGGTTCAAGATGGGAACATTCTTCTGAACTCCTATGATGTGTCAACAGAAAAGATAACTGGTCCTGTTTAAAAATTATCACATATGAGGCTGTCTGGAAAAAAGGAAAAAAAAAAATGTGAAAGATGGGAAGCAAAAAATGCAATCACCACCTTCAGGCTTTGGATTTGCTGTTGCAATGCAGTTACATCACCAGAAGCATCTTCATTTATCTTAGCCTAGGAAACACAATTAAAGGTATCATAATTGTCTAAGTATACTATTGTGTAATGGAAATACTGTTGAACTTTAAAATAAATAAATAAATAAATACATTGTTCTGAATGAGTTTTGCGCGCTGAGCAAACTTCAAGGTGCTCAATGTCTCATTTGAAGAACTGCAAGACAACAGGTGTACACTTTTAATAGTAAGTTTCATCAAGAATTTCTCTTGGACAATAAAAAAGGATACTACTTATATGTTTACCAAATAGATGGGCTGACGTTTGCAATGATTGTTGTTTTAGAATTACCACCAAGCGAGTCCTGCACCAAGTGGAGGACAAGAATGGCAAACAGTCGTAAATGCCTTGCAGTATATATTCAACCATGAAACCATCATTGTTTATATTTATATTTTATTCCTTGTATTCCTGAATCCTGACCTGGAGAAGAAATGTTAACCTAGAATCCCTGTACGGTACATGTCTATGTCTCCCATGAGCTAAATCCACCAATGACATGATCACAAGTCTGAAACAAGATGTAGAGAGTTATTGAAGATAACAGGAAAGAAGGATATCTATTTTAATGGGATAAAAATATTTCTCCAGAACTGGTGGCAGCAAAAGTTTTGAATGTTAGCTTGATAGCTTTGAATGGAGACATAACTTTTTAGTGCTGAAATAGCACCAAAGAGAAAACTCAATGGAACAAACACCAGTACAACAAATACAGAAGGTGCTGGAACCTAGAAACAGAATCACAGAACTTTAGATCTTCTGATACTAGCCGAAAAGGGTTTAGGATTCTATACCCCAGAGTAGACAAAGATTTGTTTATATTTGCTGCTTCTTTCAAGCGGTCCCCTTCAGCACCAGAGCTCTTCTGCCTGCTCAACTTAGGATGTTATTTTGCATTGAAGTTCTGTAAGAAATATTTCCTCTGTACAAACTATTACCTTTCCGATCCAGCTAGATCTACCAAGTTTAATCTTCCAAATCTGAGGTGGGTCATTGAATCCTTCTCCCAACAACTCTCAATGATACAGGTGAAAACACTATGAGAACGGCTACTCTCGCTGTTCATATGAGTTGCTGCTATTTTTCTATTTGCATTACCCTGCGTAAATGAAAATATACTACTTAGCCACATAACCAATTGAAAAGAACAGACAACTCAACAATGTGAATCACCTGCAGTAAAAGTCTGAGTACATCATCCACTGTTCTGACACTGTACTCAGTAAGATTTTCAACATACACTCCTTTCTTCAAGTCCTCTCTAAGCTAAAATTGCAAAATAAAAATTTCAAAGAGTAATCAGTGAAAGCAGGTAAATGTGGTAAAAGCAACCTAACGAAAGAAGTGATTACTTGTAAATTTGTTGAGGAAGGCTCGAGAAGGTCGGTTATCTGCTCATTGTATATTTCAAGAAATGAACATTTGCAGCTATATTTAAGTCTCTCATTCCATCTCTCGTCTTCTTCCTAGAAAAAGAAAGGAAATTTTTCAAGAGGGAGGAATTATCCACCCACAAAGTATTAGCAAATGAAATTGTAAAAATATAACTCACTTGTTACCTCTCTAATCCTGTTGAACAAATGCTCAAAAATCCGAGGGGTGATTCCACAATCCTCATGGAGCTTTCCTTCCAACTGGTTTATCTCACCCATCATTGTATATGTCTTTCCACTACCAGTCTAAAAGTTTTGACATGAGATGCCCAAAGCAAGACTTGGATATCACAGAAAAATATCATGTTTTGAAGTAATAAAAGAAGTACCTGTCCATATGCAAAAATGCAGCTATTATATCCGGACATACAATTTTCTACTATAGGCAAACCGGCGACCTTGAAAAGCTTTCCCTGTGTTTAAGTTTACCATCCAGGTAGTTAAAAACAAATCCATGATAATGCATGCATGCAAACCATAAATATGCAGCAACATAATTATAGAAAAAGCACCTGAGACAGAGTTTCACAGGCTACATGATCAAAGGTAAATCTAGTTTCAGGGTGACCAAGCCACGCTACTGTTTGAGCACTTTCTTGCCTTAAACATCTGCCATACTCTTGTGACACCTTCTCTATATTGTTTAAGGGTCTAATGCGAATCAAAACCTTTATGAAAATAGAAACAAAAGAAAGTTAGAAACGGGGAAAAAAGAAAATAGTAAAGCAGCAGTGAGTATCAAATAGGTAAGGTAGATAAAGGCAAAAGAAAGTTTAGCACACCTGCACATTGTGATCTTTCCAGAAAGAAGGATTCTCAAGGAGCTCGAAGTGCGGAACTTCGGTGATTGGTTCATTCCTTGCAATAGAAATTCCTCTGGAAGCCCTAGAAAGGCTTCCTGCTCTACCACCCCCAACGTTTGAAACCCGAGGTACACCCTTTGCTGGGGTAGTTTGTGATGAACTGGGTTCGGAAAGAGGTTTTCCTGCTCTAGCAGCAACCCTGGGTGTAGTCCCATTTCCTTTGCTCGAAACTAATTGCTGGTTTTCCAATGCTAATTGAGGAAAATCATGGATTGGGCCGTGGATTTGAGAAGGATCTGAAATTGAATTAAGCGGAGTCCTGGAGGGAGGGTGAGGAGTATGGTTCCCTAAATTACTGCATTCGTTCTCGTTTTCTTCCAATTGACGTGAAATTGGATTGGACCTAGAAAAAGATCGAACGGAAGAATTGTCTCTTGACATGACGGCCACCGGTTAGCTCAGATAAAGCTGCAATAAATAAAAAATGAACGGAATCAAATCGGAAATGAACTTGAAAATGAGAGAGCGAGAGAGAGAGAGGCAGTGAGTGGCCACTGATACTGAGAGCACATTTTGCGCCCGCTGGTTTTCAAATTCAATTGTTAAGTCCCATAAATTCCACTGGTGACCCAAATATTTTCAGTTATTTCATTTCTCTCTTTAAAAAAACAAACAGAACGAAAACAAGTATCCTATAATCATTCCTTATTTCATGATATCTGGACAATTTTTTTTGGGCTCTATTTCAATTTTTTTTTTTTTT